>VXCM01007652.1:0-29020 GCA_014773175.1 Lucifuga dentata | reverse complement strand
TTGTTGTAGGCATTGTTTATTTGGTTGTGCCTGTATTCTGTTTCCAAGTTTCAGGTTTTATTGTCATATGCATAGAAAATGCATAGCAAATATACAATGAATTATTGCACCTAGGCAATCTAAGTTGTTAAAAACTAACAAAACAAGACAAAACAAAACAAAACAAAACAAAAAACCAGTTAGGTGACCTGGGCGGCTGGAATCCTTAATAATGAAACCGGGAGAAACAACACCTGACACTTCAAATAACACTGGGTCTTTAATCTTCAAAACAAAAAAAAACAAAAAAAATGTACTGTTGTACAAATGTTTCTTTCATGTAAACTGATGAAAAAATGAAAAATATTGAACAGTATAAAAAGACTGATTTTTGGTACTGTTTTAGCATCAACTCAAGTATGGCAGTGGCCCGTGATGCTAGCTTAACAAGATCCTGTGGGACAAACAGAAAAAGCTTCCATCACCATCGGCCGACATAAACTTAACACACACATTATAACATGGATTTCTAACAATACATCAGGCAACAATGATCAAGTATCTTTCAATATTTATGAAATTATCCAAAGATAAAATACTGGATTATTAATTTTCCCTCACCGTTAGCATCAGTAACATCGATTTTTTTCAGAGGAAACACGCTGAATTTCTTGTTTTCGCACTTCCTGGTGCACTTTGAACTTTAGCAACACCATGCTGTGGCTGAATGAGTCGTAAAACTACTCCATCTCGTGTTCAAAACACATATAAGCAGAAATTTAATACTACATTAGGAAATGATGTAGTTTATATCCCATTTAAGTTTTCCTTAAATGGGATGTTTTTACCACCTGGCTACAATAATATTTAGTTTTCATCTTGCAGAAGGTCTGTTGTTCTTTTCACTGTGTGAACCAGCAGCAGTCTTTGGCTGAAAGGTTTCAGTAGCAAAATGTGATGCAGGATGCTCTCAACAATCTGAATCTGTCAGTGATGTCCACAGGTGATCTGGTGACGGATATGGGAATGTGATTGGTGATGGTCTTCCTGAAATCAATAATGATTTATTTCGTCTTTTGGACATGAAGCGACAACTGGCACAAGGTGGAGAGATAATCCACTATCCTGCTATAGTAGTTTTCATTATTTGTTTTCAGACCAGTCACAGTGGTGTCATCTGTAAACTTTCTGATTGTGTTACTGTGATACTTGGCGGTGCAATCATGAGTCAATAGACAGGATGGGACTCAGAGAGCATATCTGAGTTCGTGAGGATTAATCTTCTAGTGGAACTTATTCAGCCTCATTGTGTGAGTCTGGCAATACAGTCACATTAGCCTAAAATTAAAAAAAAAAAGAAAAAAAGTGGGAATTAGTTATTTTACAGATACCACTCAAAAGTCTTAAGGNTTAAAAAAAAAAAGAAAAAAAGTGGGAATTAGTTATTTTACAGATACCACTCAAAAGTCTTAAGGAAATATAAAGGCAGCGGTGGCGGGGGGGTGTATGGTGGGCTACATGGGCTCCCACACTATCATTGATCCTCATATTAGTCATACTCCTCTTGCATAAGATGAAGGCTACCTGAGACGCTATTGACATGCTATGGCATCTGAGCAGATTAATTATGTGATCAATGCCATGTCAGTATACACAGATCCACAAAACAAGATAGGATTACCACCAGAAAACAGATATAACATTATGCTTGGGTTCTATCAAGGCCTTGGTTTCTGTCAAAGGTCATGTGTCAGTGACTTGTGTACCATTGTCAAGAATGCAAAGTGATTAAAAGTACACTGAGCCGCATGCTAACAAACCCACGCAGCAGCGCTGACTGCCAGCGGCAAACCTGCCAGTGATCATTAGTGGGCTAATGTCACTTAGCTCGCTGCTAAAAAAATTACAGCAACAAAACAACAGATTAGTAGTTTGACACTCTCAATGCAATAAATGACACACGTGGTTGTAAAAAAAAAAAAAAGTCAACAATGGTATTCCTCCTGCAGCTTTGTCATGTAGGAAACATTAAACAATACACACAACAATGTACAGTATGCATGTCAACGTTAGCTGAAGCTAGCTAGCTACAGTATCACACAAAGCAATTTTAAAAATATATGCATTTTATTTTCGGCTATAAATCACCAACATATTCAGAGCGCTGTTTGCCCTGCATTGCTGCCACCAACCATTGTCTACCACTTCCGCTCAATGACGTCACAAAATCACGTGACTGTAAGCAAGCTATCAGAAAACATCTAGAGGATCCCCAGGCTTGAACGTGTGTTGTTGATTTCAACTCAGCCTTTAATACACTCCAGCCATACTTGTTAGCAGTTGTGGGCCGTGTATTTTACACCTAGGCCTTCAGTGCTATCCTCCCACAAATAAACCACCTTCTAATAACCTCAGCATGACACTAGGACTATATGCTGCTGTTATTAGACGTAACCAGCCCATATTCACAGTGACAGTAACCTTTATCTAGTGGAATAAAGTGATTTAACACGAGGATCAACACCTATGACAGTTACAACACACTAACTGCAGAGACATGAATACATGGTGACTGAAACCATCAAGGATGTAGCATTATTATGCATTATGACAGGATGCTGCATCAAAAATAGACATGTCATAGCCTAAATCAGTGTCATTACCAAAGAAACAAGAACAAACTCACAACAGCCATCACATTTACTCATACGATCAACAAGCAAGCAAAAATGCTGTAAAACACAAATGAGCCACATAAGAGCCACATAAAAATCCAGCAAACTTACCAAAGCTGCTCAGCATCTGAAGACAAAGTCCATCCTCCTTTCTGTCTTTATAAAGATTTTAACGACTCGGCTGTACAGTACATCGGTGCGTTTCAGTTCCAAAATGTGAAAAAAAAAGTGTTTTCTTGTCCTCCTTCAGCCATTGTGCATTAAAAAAACAACAGGACTAAGTAAAAATCTAAACGTCAAGATAGAACGTTTAAATAAACATTAAAGCTCTGTTACGTGCTAGCTAGGTGTACTTGAGTTAGCTAAGCTAACCGGCTCTTTTCTTCTTCCGATGAATTTCTGGCAGGCTGTTTAGCTGTTAGCATAATGCTGTACTCCGATGACATAGGCCAAGGCCAGCTAGAAGGCCCTGACGTGTAAAAGAATACACCCAACATGGCAAATTCAAAATCTGATTGGTTAAAGAATATGACAATCAACAACATCGTCCCATTTGGCTTGAATAGCAGAGGGGATTCACTGGAGATTCTGAAGGCCTCAGGCTAGATTTTTTTTATCCGGAGACAGCACAGGTAGAAAATCTGATTGGATAAAAGCTCTAATTTCTATGAGCTGCAGTGGATAACTGAGGGAGAGAGTACTGGTAACAATGAAATGACATTACTAACAAAACTGATGGGAACAAACTTTGTAAAATACATATAGCATTAATTAAAATATGTATTCAATTATAAAAACATAATGATTCTGACAATCTCTAGACCAGCAGAGAAGGCCTTGCTGGAACTGACAGCCCACCACTGCTTGTTAGTCCAGAAATTGAAAGACATGCAGGTGAACCCTTTTAGTATCAAATGGTTTTATTCCTTTTTAACAAACAGGTCTCAACAGGTAAGGATTAAATGCTCCCTCTCTGAGGTTAGATGTAGCAGTACTGGAGTATTACAAGTCTGTATGAGTTCAACTGTCCTTTTTACTTTGTACATAGATGACCACAGAAGCAGACAGCTGAATAATTACACTGTCAAATTTTCTGACGACACCATCATCTTAAGCTTGCTATCTAGCGCTGACAGCCCCCTTGCGTACTACAAGATCACTGACTTTGTGAACTGGTATGACCATCACCATCTCATTCTAAATGTAAGCAAGACAGATGACATGATAGCTGACCCCAGGGAGGTGGGGGACCATGAACCTGTAATTATCAGAGACAGTACAATCATGCAAGTATGCTCCTATGAGTATTTAGGCTATATATTGACAGTAAATTAAGCTGGAGTGTTCACATAGATAACACGTGTGCCAGGCTAGTAGAGAGGCTGCACTTCCTTCGTAGATTCAGACTGTTTGGTGTGAGTGCCAAAATCATGCTGACATTTTACAGAGGGGTGCTTGAAAGCATCATTAGATTTGGAATGTCAGCATGGTATGGCACCCTCACAGTTAAAATCCAGGGTCCCCAATATGGTGAAAACAGCAATGAAGGTGATACAAACAGAATAACCATCCCCTCAGTCCATTTATGAGAAAGCTGCAGTTAGACAAGCAATAATTCTTCCTGAGTTTTGTTTCATGAGTGTGAACTGCTGCCCTCTGGTAGATGATACAGAGTAAGCAAATGAAAAACAATCATCTCAGGCTTTCATTTGTCCCCACCTCTATAACAATGTGGAACAAATAATTTTAATCCATTCATTTTTAACATTTTTAACCTTTGGCTGGATTCTAGTCTTGTCTGTGTTGACTGTGATTTTTGTTGTTGTGGTGATTGCTGACTGGTTGTGACATGCATTTTGAATTTGAATTAAGTGTTACTTAGCCAGTTCGACTGTAACTATTATGAATATTGCCTCCTTGTTTTTATTTTTGTCATCTATAGCTTTTAACTATCTGTTACTGGTTTTATGAATTTTATGCTATATGCTTTTTATGCAGTATGTTGAATGCACTTTATGTTGTACGCGTATGCACTTTATGCAGCTTGTACACTTGAGCCCAAGTCAGGTTTTCCCTTGGGACAATAAAGTACATCTTGTCTTGTCTTGTTTCTGGCCTTGTTAATATGTGCAGGTCATTTTTTTTTTTTTTTTTGTGCTGACTTCATTGAAGTTGACAGCAGGCATACCCAGTTAAGAACTTCAGGAATGGATTGATGACCACTGAGCTAGAGTTGTCAACCACATCTTCCATCCTGCCATGGCGGTAAGATTAAAAAAAAAAACAAAAACAATAAAAACACCAAACTGCACAAGGATAACACAAGGTCACACTGCTTCCCAGCACTGCCATTCAACCCCTATTCCCAGACTTTGACTTGACTTCTTTGACTTTTGACTGTGAACATTCTCGTTCTCTGTGAAGTGAATTACTTGAGTACAGAAAACTCCACTTTATTGAGTTGAGTGAAAGTAGGAGCATTTAGTTAAATGGATACATTTTAAAGTGTTGTACTTAATAACATTAAGTTTGGAAACTCAGTTTTGTTGAGGTAATCAGTTTCATCTTTTTTTTTTTTTTTTTTTTNTTTTTTTTTTTTTTTTTTTTGAGTGAACTAAACTCAAATTGTTTGAGCAGACTAAACTCAAATGTTTTGAGTAGACTGAACTAATACTGATTTCCAAAGGCATGCCTGGAATAATTTTGGTTTTATTAATTTAAACATAAAACACATTAGTTGGAATAACTTGGTTTATTTAAGTAGGAAAAACTATAACATACTGACTACATGCAACACAGAATATTTAATTCAAGAGTGAGTAAATTACTTGAGTATAGTGAACTCAACTTTGTTGACTTGAGTTAAAGTATGAACATTTTATTGACTGGACACATTTTTTTAAAATGTTGTTCACTTACAGTTTTTGTCAGTCGCTTTGGTACATTTCTCAGATCAGAAATGAAATTCTCAAAACTACTTGTTCAACCTCCACATCATCTCGTCACTTGTGCACATCATAAAAGCAATTTCTCATTCTTTTGAACAAATTNCAACCTCCACATCATCTCGTCACTTGTGCACATCATAAAAGCAATTTCTCATTCTTTTGAACAAATTAAAAATGCTTTGGCACATTCATGCAAATGATTATGTACAGTTGTCTGCTGTTTCCTACATTATCAATTGCTTATATCATGTTGATCACATTGTGTTATACTGGTTCTCTGTTGAATAGTCTTACCCCTCAAAACATAAAGGCATTTGTTCATCGCATAAGTCATTACATGCAAAATGGTTGAACCAGTTGTCATAATTTGTCAAGCATATTTTATATACATTTCTATTAGANTACATGCAAAATGGTTGAACCAGTTGTCATAATTTGTCAAGCATATTTTATATACATTTCTATTAGAAATGTTTTGTAAATGTGTCCTAAGTTGATGAATTGATCTCAGATGAATCTGGACTTTCACTAATGAAGGGAAATGTGTGAAGTGTTAGATCAGCCAATCTGAAAATCAATCAATCAATCATGGCCTTACAATGGCCGAGGCTGGTCAAAGGGTGCAGCCATATGTTGGGAGAACAACCGTGTCCTCTATCATTCAAATATTTCATAGAGAGAACAGGTATGTAATCCAACAATGTGCACTGTACTGTAATACTTACTGTAATGCTTCATATCACATTCCACTTGTATTTTACAGTATAGTATATAGTAAATATACTTTATACAGTTACATACTGTACATATACTGTAACACACAAACACCCACATATGTATACATATACAATGTGTGTGTGTGTGTATATATATATATATATATACACACACACACACACACACACACACACACACACATTCAGATGACCCTGCTGGCTGCCATGGATGCAGCATGTGAGGACATGACAGCAGACGCCTGCAGAGGCTGGATAAGACATTCCAAAAGATTCTTTCTGCGCTGTATTGCAAGGGAAGATATCTGCTGTGATGTGGATGAGAACACTGCTGTGATCTGTGGCCTGACAGACAGGAATGTCAGGAGGTGTAGAAAGACTAATTCCCTATACAGCACTGCATGTATGCATGTACGTGGCATTTCTATGTTTACATTTCTAATTGTGTATTTTTTTCCCTTTGTGATATGCAGTGCTGCTTTTTCTTTTCTGTATTGCAAAAACAGGTCTGTCAGTAAATTACAGTACAAACAGTAAAGGCATAAATGGGAATCTTGTCCAATCTCTTGCAATCAACACATACAGTAATGTGTCACTTTGTACTGCTGAAATTCATATATGCCATACAGGGAAAGGGCAGCCTTGAGCATTTTCAATCATTGTCATCAAAACCTTAGCCATAGTTTACATCAGAAAATATTTACAGAGTACANGCATTTTCAATCATTGTCATCAAAACCTTAGCCATAGTTTACATCAGAAAATATTTACAGAGTACACTGTTATAATGACAACAGGACTAAGCATTTTGACTATCTTGTTTGTAAACAATGACACAAGGACTTGTCATTCTGATGCTCTGACATGTTCACTGACAAAGATTTGCTTTTGAGAGATGAACTAAGAATTTTGAGCAAGTTACNTGCTCTGACATGTTCACTGACAAAGATTTGCTTTTGAGAGATGAACTAAGAATTTTGAGCAAGTTACGGGCTTTTGCAGGTAATGCATTGTGTGGAGCTGTTTGTACGAATTGTTTTGAGAAATGCACTTACTGGTCTGAAAATGTTAAGGATGATCTGAGAAATGTACCAAAGCGACTGACAAAAACTGTAATGACACTGAGTTTGGAAACTCAATTTTTTTTTAGGTAATCAGTCTCCACAAATATTTTGAGTAGTTTGAACTAATTTGGGTTTACAGTGTGTGAAACTAATAAACTAATAACTAATACTATACTATGAACTGAAGAAAAAATGACTAAAGGCACTGCAAAAGAAGCAAGAAGTAAAATTAAAAGTGAAAATTAAGAACAAAGCTTGAAGTCAAAATTGAACTAAACATATGTCAAAACACAGTGCAACAGGGACAAGTAATTCACCTTCCATGTTTAATTACCAATGGCCTTTGTAGGTCAGCTGCCAAAAAAGTAATGTGATCCTCATCCTACAATAGATGTAACGGATTTGTCAGACAATTGGGCAATAAGGGATCTTTTGACATGGAAAACAAAGCAGATGCTTGATTTCCTATTTACCTCTGCCCCAACATCCCCATGTGTATGTGCAAAACCAAACACACCTTGTAAAATTTCACTCTGCGGTGGAAATAAAGGAATTTTCTTCACTTCCTTCGGAGTGATGTGCACTCAGAAATGCAACACAAACAACCAAGATCATGAAATAAATTCTTTAGTTTGAATTCCATATCTTGCCAAATCAGAGCCTTACACACAAAAAATAAAATCTGTGGAACACTGTCATGTGCTCAACGTGCTACCTACTGCATTAACATCAACATTCTTGCAATTTATATTAACAAATACAGTATTTAAAATGGCATCAATAATGACAATAACTGATATCTTCACTTTATAACATTACAAAATTTATCAACAAATTTACTAATATATTATTACAGATTTCTGCTTTGCCACACTTAAATTGAAATCAAAAATTCAGAATGAAACCTGTGATTACAAGATTATAATAATGGTTTTGTTTTCAATAAGTACAGCACATTGATCACTCATTTTTTTGTTAAAACTGAGGATAAAACTCTTTGCTGCCTGTTAAAAACAAACTTGTACACTAAAAACCTTCTGAGCACAATTACTAGAGAAGATATGACAGAAGTAATTAGTTTAATTTGCCTCAACAGAAAAACTTTTTAAGGTGGTTAGAAATTTCTTTCATTTTTAGTCCATATATGATTGGATTAAGCAGAGGATGATAAAAAAGCACCTGTAAAGTGATTATTAAATGTGCAATTTCTGGTAAATCTAATTCCACTCTAGCTAGAACAAAATCAAATGTGGTGAAAAATGAAATGCTGATTAAAACCAGCAGGTGTGGTAAACAGGTCTGTGCAGCTTTTTTCCTCACATCTATACTGCTTTGGTAGATTACTATAAGTATCTTTGTGTACGTAAAAAGTATGAAAATGATGGGGAGAAGTGCACAGTTTATGAAAGAAAAAACACCATAAATAATTGCTACCTTTGAGATGACACAAAAAAGATTATTTACTGTACTGTAACAAAAAAATCCTTTCAAATTGAACTTACAGAGTTTCTTATTCACATTTGACATAACAGGCACTGCAGTCTGACAAGCAGGTACAATCCAAGCTAAAAGCATTAAGATACTGATAGTTGTTTTTGTCATGATATTTGGATATTGCAGAGGTTTACATATAGACACATACCTGTCATAAGCCATGACTGACAACAGCATGAATTCTGACAGTAGAAAAGTGTAATACATAAAAACTTGACAGATACATGCTGGTTGAGATATGATCTGGTTTTCAGATAAAAAGTCAATCAAAAGCTTTGGGTAGATAGCAGTGCTAAAAAAAACAGAGTTAAGTAACAAAGCAGCAATGAAAATGTACATTGGCTCATGGAGGTTTTTGTGAATCCAGATAAGACACACAATAGTGGAATTACTGCAGATTATAAGAATATAAGCTGTAAACATGATGACAAAATAAAGAAATCTGTATTTTTGTAATTCTACATATCCATCAAGTGTTATATAGGTTACATTAGATTCATCATCCATTAATGTTCTCAAATGGTAAAAGTGAACAACATTAGCACACAACATGCATTGATTGTTATAATCATTCACAGTTACCTGCCAATGAAACACAGTTAGTGTGTGTTTGTCTCCAGGATTCAGGAATTGAACTACTCAAGTCTGTGTAATGTTTTTATCAGATAATTTCATCCTCCATGGATCTCATTAAACACTCCACCAAAAGCTGCCAACATGTGACAAACATCAAACTCTGGAGGTCTGAACCTGTTGTTGTTGTAGACCTTGTTTATTTGGTTGTGCCTGTATTCTAAGTTTCAGGTTTTATTGTCATATGCATAGGAGCAACTATATAATGAATTATTGCACTAAGGCACTCTCAGTTGTTAAAAACACAAAATGTAAATAATAAAAAAAAAAAGAATCTATCTATAAAGACACTTTTTCTGTCTTTCTGTGGTATAAACATCTCTAGAACCCGACACTGCATGAAGTTGATATATTCAGCAGGTTTATTGTTCAGAATGTACAGTGTCACGTGAAAATTTGTTTGGATGAGCGGTTCTCAAATTGAGCTGTGCCAGTAAAAAGTAGTCCACTTACGCCAGGACATGCTCCGCGTGGTAGCATATGTTCCGCTCCAAGGGCACTAATGGTAAGACGCGGCACACACCATAAAGTCCTGCCCGGTCTGAACATGCACATTTTCAATGGGCACTACAGTAGTATTTCAAAAATTGCTGTACACACTGCACCTCCCCCCTCCCTCTAAGAATCCCATTTTGGATAGTATACAGTACATAGATTACTTAAATATAATGGGAGCATGACTCTTCTATCGACAGTGTGCATGTTGTGGAGTTAATCAGTCTGGTTGCCTGTGGGTAGAATCATAGAAACATTTACCTGATGGCAGCAGAGGAAATGGTGGGTGAGCTGGGCAGCTGGAGTCTTTAATAATATTTAGTTTTCATCTTGCAGAAGGTCTGTTGTTCTTTTCACTGTGTGAACCAGCAGCAGTCTTTGGCTGAAAGGTTTCAGTAGCAAAATGTGATGCATCCTGTCAGGATGCTCTCAACAATCTGAATCTGTCAGTGATGTCCACAGGTGATCTGGTGATGGATATGGGAATGTGATTGGTGATGGTCTTCCTGAAGTAATGATGATTTCTTTTGTCTTTTGGACATTAAGCAACAACTGGCACCAGGTGGAGAGATAATCCACTTTCCTACTGTAGTAGCTTTCATTATTTGTTTTCAGACCAGTCACAGTGGTGTCATCTGTAAACTTTATGATTGTGTTACTGTGATACTTGGCGGTGCAATCATGAGTCAATAGAGAGGATGGGACTCAGACAGCATATCTGAGCTCATGAGGATTAATCTTCTAGTGGAACTTACTCAGCCTCGTTGTATGAGACTGGCAATAAAGTCACATGGGAAGGTGTATTAGCCTAAAATTGGATGTAAAAGATATTCAAATCCAACGGTATCAGAAGGTGTTCGTAAGTTAGCTGTTCTTCTATTTATTTCTGCATTTTTTTTTTTTTTTTTTNTTTTTTTTTTTTTTTTTGGTTGCTCTCCTGAGACCATACTGGGCTCTCTTGTAGACACTCTGATCCTCATGTGGTGTAAGTTGATAATGTTCATGTTCCTTCAAGTGAGCAGAGGCACGTCAGGAGGTTTTACGACTGTAAGACGAGTTATGGCAAGATGCTGACAGACACAGTTGACGTGTAACTGATGTGATTTACGATTGAGAGTAAACATTATAAACCCAAAAGTGACCAGCGTTTTTCTTGATAAAAGAACCCACACCACATGGTGTCAGAAGCGGTCGTGGTTTCGCTTTTGGAGTAACTTCAAGTACACACAGTTTTTAGCCGACACTAACGCAGATCTACTGAAAACAAAGGCATGTCGGATCCTGATTATTCAGCCAACCAGGCGGGAGTGAGAGCGCAGAGGCAAGCGCCACGGGTGGGATCCATTGCAGCTTTACCGGGAGGAAGTGCGCCGCCCAGCTCAACATTCACCATACAGCCGCCAGAGCCCTTTGATTTTTCCAAGCCACAGGAGTGGGAAAAGTGGATCAGGAGGTTCGAACGCTTTTGGTTAGCGAGCAACTTGCATACTGCATCTCATGACAGTCAAATCAACACGCTCGTTTATTGCATGGGTGACGAGGCAGATGACATCCTGAGAGGGCTAAACTTAACTGATGCACAAAGGGATGTGTATACAACAGTTAAAGAGAGCTTCAACAGATTTTTTGTGCAAAAGAAAAATGTCATTTATGAACAAGCACAGTTTAATCTGAGAGTGCAGCAGGCAAATTATACTGTAGACTCGTTCATCACAACTCTGTATGCATTGGCTGAAAATTGCAACTATGGACAATTACATGATGAGCTGCTAAGAGATAGTCTATGGGACACAACTTTATCTGAGCGCATGCAGCTAGACAGAGAACTAACTCTGGAGAAAGCTCTCAACATGGCTAGACAATCTGAAATAATTAAAATACAGCAAACTGATTTGAGGGGTGAAATCAGCCACAGCACACCTAAACCATCACATGTGAATGCAGTACACACAAAAAAGCACTTCAAATCTAATGTTAAGAAAAAGAACCAAATACACACACAAGGGGGTGAAAAACACAGCCCACAGAGGGAGCAGGAAATAAAAGAAAAAAGACATGCTTCAAGTGCGGCAAATCACAGCCACAGTTTCAGTGTCCTGCAAAGACTGCAGAGTGCTGTAAATGCGGAAAAAGGGGACACTATGAGAGAGTTTGTAGGTCAGTAAAAGCAGAGAATGTCAACTGCGGGGAAAGTGAAGGCTTTTTCCTGGGCACAGTGGATTCTGGAGATGGTGACCCATGGTCTATAAAAGTGAAAATAAGACAGAAAAAGGTCAAAATGAAGATTGATCAAAATGAAGATTGATACAGGCACAGATGTGACAGTTTTGTCAGGACAGATGTACAAAGACATTGCTGGGCAAGACAGTCTGCGCAAACTGTCTGCTTCCACTAAACCACTGTATGAGCCAAACAGGAGTGAGCTTGCTGTGTTGGGAGTTGCAAAGGAAACACTATGCTATGGTGGAAAGTGTGCATGTGAAGAAGTGTATATAGTGAAGGAATTGCACAATGCTCTGCTTGGAAAACCAACTATAGCCAGTATGAAGCTAGTAGCCAGGTTAAACAGCATAGATGCAGCTGTAGTGAAAGAGACATACCCCAAGCTGTGTGGAGGTCTAGGCTTAGTACAGCAACCATACACAATCCAGCTCAAGCCAGATGCCACACCCTTTTCACTGAAAGTGCCTAGGAGAGTCCCAATACCTCTAATGGGCAAAGTAAAGGAGGAGCTGAGCAACATGGAATGCCTAGGCATCATCAGCCGCATACAAGAGCCCACAGACTGGTGCTCAGGTATGGTGGTTGTCTCCAAAAAGAATGGCACAGTGTGCATTTGTGTAGACCTAACCAAGCTCAATGCTTCAGTGTGGAGAGAGAAATTCATTCTGCCCTCAGTGGAACAAACCTTGGAATGCTGGCAGGGGCTCAGCTGTTCACAAAGCTGGATGCAAACATGGGGTTCTACCAGATCCCATTGGCCAGGGAGTAGGCTCACTATACGACTTTCGTAATGCCTTTTGGGAGGTATTTTTTCAATAGACTCCCTTTCGGTATTTCATTGGCTCCTGAGCATTTCCAAAATCAGATGATTACTGAGGTGACTGGAGGCTTGGAGGGTGTACTGTGTCACATTGATGATGTGCTCATCTGGGGAAGAAGCAGGGAGGAGCACGACGAGAGAATACACACAAACCTAAAGAGAGAGCTGAGAGGGCAGGGATCACTTTCAACATGGAGAAGTGTGAGTTTGCAAAACGTGAGGTCAAGTTTCTGGGCCACATCGTTTCGGCAGAGGGGATGAGACTGGACCCCGAAAAGTTGAGAGCTGTCCAAGACATGGCTGAACCCACTGATGTGAGTGGGGTGTGTTCCTTCTTAGGGATGGTCCATCAGCTGGGAAAATTTATCCCCAACCTTGCTGACAAGGTTAAAGCACTGAGAGACTTGCTGAGCAAGAAGAACACCTGGTGCTGGGGATGTGATCAGGTGAAAGCATTCCACAACCTGAAGCAAGAGCTCTCCTCTGCTACTGTCCTAGTGCTTTACGACTCAAACAAAGACCTTAGGATTTCTGCAGATGCATCATCCTATGGGCTAGGTGCCATGATGCTTCAAAAACAGGACGACACCTGGTTACCTGTGGCGTATGCATCTAGATCACTGTCAAGCACAGAACAAAGGTACACACAGGTAGAAAAAGAAGCGTTGGCACTGACATGGGCATGTGAGAGATTCAGTGCTTTCATCCTAGGCAGACATTTTGAGTTGGAAACTAGGGCATCTAGGGCCTGGGAGGACAGGCCCTAGATGCACCGCCACAGAGAATCCAAAGGTTCAGGATGAGGCTCATGAGATATTCATATTCTATCACTCATGTCCCTGGGAAAAGACTGATGACAGCAGACACACTCTCACACACACCTGTGAAAACCAGTTACCAAAAAGGAGAGGGAGACCTGTTGGAAGACACCAACATCTATGTTGACACAGTGCTGGAGCACCTACCTGCTGGAGATCACTTTCTGAACGAGCTGAAGCAACAGCTGACAGCCGACAGTGCCTGCTCAGAGGTGATGAAATACTGTACTGAGGGCTGGCCAGACCGTGGCAGACTTCATGGCGGAGTAAAGCACTACTGGGTATACAGAGCAGCGTTAACCATACTGGATGGTCTTCTGCACATGGGACCAAGTTAATCATACCAGCAGTGTTGAGAAACAGTATTCTTGAAAAGATACATGAGGGCCATCTGAGTGTGGTCAAATGTAGAGAATGGGCAAGACAAACTGTGTGGTGGCCAGGCCTCAGCAGCCAGCTAGAGGAACTAGTGTTAAACTGCAGATTATGTGTGTCTGAGAGACAAAATGCCAGAGAGCCACTCATACCCACCATGTTTCCAGAGAGACCCTGGCAGCAACTGGGCGCTGATCTATTTACCCTCAAGAGCAACACTTACTTTCTTGTTGTTGACTATTTCTCAAGGTATGTAGAAATTGCTCAGCTGAGTCCAACCAGGTCTACAGAAGTGATTGTCCACATTAAATCCATGTTTGCCCGACATGGCATCCCAGATACTCTTGTGACTGACAATGGGCCTCAGTTCTCAGGGAAAGAGATGCAAGTCTTTGCAAAAGACTATGGATTCACCCACATGATGAGTAGCCCAAAGTTTGCTCAGAGTAATGGGGAGGCAGAACGTGCAGTGCAAACTGTCAAAAACCTACTGAAGAAGGCAGCTGATCCATACCATGCCCTGCTTGCCTACCGTTCTACGCCACTGAGCAACGGATACAGTCTGGCTGAACTTCTGATAGGGCGTCACCTGTGTACTACATTGCTGTCTCATCCAATCATGCTGCAACCAGCACTCCCAGACTACAAGTCAGTCCATCTGAAAGAAAGGGAGAAGAGGGGGAGAGATGCTCAGTACTACAACAAAAGACACTGGATGAGAGATCTGCCAGAGCTGTCAGCAGGTGACAGAGTCTGGATCACAGATGCAACGACGCTACGGTCTCAGCCCCCCACCAAAATCCTCGCTCTTACCTATCTTGTTCATGGGCAACAAGGCACGCTTCAGAGGAACTGTTTTCACTTGGTTCGCATGCCTGGAGCTGAGGACAAAGGTGAAAATGAGCAGCTGCAGCAACCTGAAGAGCAGCTGTACCAGCCTGTGGAGCCAGTGCACCAACTGGCAGAGAGTATACCTACCGCTGCCAGGCAACCCACCAACTGCAGACAGAGTCAAGTGCCTCTGGAGACTCTTCAGGCCACTCCCACTTTAGTGATAATGAGATCAGGCAGAGAAGTCAAACCAGTAAAGAAGCTGGATCTCTGAGGGACTGAGCTTGTGTCTGTTATAGCTATTTGTTCAGGTGTTCAGAATAGACAGAGGAAAAAAATGCGTGGCAGAGACTGGTTAGCAGAGGTTTTCACCAAGATCTTCAACCTGTCTCTGTCACAGGCCATCCTTCCCCCCAGCTTGAGGTCAGCCACTATTATCCCGGTCCCCAAACCTTCAGCCATCAACAGCCTCAACAACTACAGACTACTCATACTTGCAGCTATCATCATGAAGTTGTGACACCCTGATTTCGGGGTACCAGAGTATAATATGAACATTTCTGGACTTCCCTTCTCCCACTCCCATGAACCACCAGATGGCTGAAATTAACAAGGTTTTATTTACAATTTACTAAAACAATAAATCCAAAATGCCTCTGCTTAGGTGGGCAGTATAAAAAATTAAAGTCAGTTCAAAATAAGCTTAATACAACAAAGTTAACCAAAGTTTACCAATCCAAAATCAGAGCAGCACTCTAGCTGGTGTGTTGCTGTGGGGAGCAGTGAAAACAGGGAGCTGAGGTCTGCTGGGGTTTTACTGACTGGGTCACTCAGCCAACTGGAAATATACTCCACCTGTGATCACCTGCCTGACATCTCACATCTCCACACACACACACACACACACACACACACACACACACTTGGGAAAACACTGATTTCACATTAAACATTACAATAGCACAAAACGACCCTCAAGTTGTAAAAAGTGCTTTGAAAGACTGGTCTTAAAGCACATCAAAACCATCCTCCCACCCACCGTTGACCAGTACCAGTTAGCATACAGGTCTACAGAAGACTGGCCATCACCACTGCTTTTCACACTGTACTGTCCCACCTTGAACACCAAGGTGACCAACCTGAGGATGGCATTAATAGACTATAGGTCCACTTTTAACACAATAATCCCCGGCAGAATGGACACCAAAATGTCTATGCTTGTCTCAGCTGAACTGTTGGTGGATTAAGGACTTTCTTACCAACTGCCCCAGACCATTAGACCAGTTCCTGACCAACCGCCCCACCTCTCCCCCACCCTCACACTCAGCACCACTGCCCCACAAGGCTGCATGCTGAGTCTACTCCTCTATTGCCCTCTACACTTACGACTGAGTGCCAATCCATCCCGTGAATACCATTATAAAGTTTACAGATGACACAACTTGGTTGGTCTGATTTCAGATGGAGATGAGACAGTGTACAGGGATGAAGTCTGGAAACTGGCAGTGTGGTGTTCAGAGAACAACCTGGCACTGAACACCTTGAAAACAAAAGAACTAATCAGCGACTTCAGGAGGAACAGTAAGGACCTAGCTCCACTCCTCGTCAACAGAGTCAGTGTGGAAAGGGTTCCCAACTTCAAATTCCTTCCTTCAGACTTCTTCTGGAGTACCAATACCTCCAGACTCAAAACCAGTTTTTACCCCAGAGTTGTCCTCAAACTGAACTCTGCTAAGCCCATCCCTATTCATAACCATTCCTTCTGACAGTAGCCCCATTCTGAGCAGTGAATGTAATGCTCATCGAGTGCGATATTGATCTGTGAATGTTTTAAAAGTGTGTTGTGGAAATTTCCACTTCATATGCCTCAGCTGCAAATAACTCACTGTATGTTCATGTTAAACTTATCTAAGCTNCACTTCATATGCCTCAGCTGCAAATAACTCACTGTATGTTCATGTTAAACTTATCTAAGCTGTTTTCTCTGAGCAAACATCTGACTCAATATTACTCACAGCAGAAACCAAATAGAACTGATTTCTGCCATGTTTGCTACACCTTATCACAAACAGTCCCATAAAAGACCCAAACACACACTTCCTCTTCGCACTCTGCTGCAGACTTGCTCTGATATGCTCGTGTACCCTTCTCTGGAAGACATCAATAAATTCACGGAAAGACATCTCACCATGTGGAATTCTTTATTTCACCATATTTATTAAAATTCCACAACAAACTTGGCATCGTCGGCAGGATCTTCCGGCAGTCCCAGCAGTGTGACCAGGAAGGGAGATTAAGTCTGTGCATGGCTGAGGTAAGAGGACACCTCAATCCCTACCTCCCCTGAAAAAGTGGGTAGAGACGAAGGAAGTCTCCTGACCGGGTCATCGCCCTTGGACTGCGGCAAGATCACAAACAATTGGTGAGATGATTTCTGTATTATTTATTGATAAGGAGATTGAGGTTAAAAGAATATTCTAGAGTAGAAGAAAAGACATCTGATATAATTCGGGGAATTGTAAAACTGGTATATGATGGTAGTGTGAAACGAGTCAAATTATGAGAGGTTCAAAGAGAAACTTCGGCAAACGGGGTTTGTTAAAGTCAGTTACTGGGCTAATTTCTGACAAGGAATTAGTTAAGAGAAACAAAGTGTGTGTTTGTCTTGTCTATGTTGTAGCATTACTGGAACAACTGCAGTTCGATAAATATATGATTATGTTTTTCTGGGATGAAATAATCAGTTCTCAGACTGCATCTGCATGGAGGCCTGCTGAAACCACACATACATCACCTTCCCCCTTCACAGACACAATACACATTCACTTTAACATATGGATGAGCACCCAGGAACTCCTCAAGCTGTGATTCACCCCCATTTAGTTGTAAAACCTGCAGGACAGATACTGTAAAGACAACGAAACAGAACTTCTAAATTTCTCTGACCTCCCAAACACCATGGTAACCAGAGGTTATCACCTTAGAGAGACTTGGTAACACTTTGATCTTTAAAGCTCCTCTGCAATAAAAGAAAAGAACATACAGTCACTCTTATCTGCATTTGAGTATCTCACAAGCTCCCTCCCCCAAATGGTCACTTCAATGGCTCCAGATTGTCTACAAGCCAAGGACTTCACAGAGTTAAAGAACTGATCTCACTACACCAAATAAGACTCTTAATTCAGAATCTATTCAGGAAACAAGAAGATGTCTGAATTTATTTAGAGTCATGAAATAAATGAGTTGCCATCTCTCTCTCTCTCTCTCTCTCTCTCTCTCGAGTACCTTAAAACTATGTTCAGATATTGAAATTCATTTTCAATACTACATGCTTTTGTTGTACTTGTATTTGTGTTTATTTAAAGGATTTAGTTTTACGTGTTACATTTCTCCAACATACTTCTTAAATCACAGAACATCACATTGTTATTTTATGATCCGTTTAAGTTCACACAAAATCTATTTTGACAATCTAAGCTTTTGTTGTATCTTTGTAATGTTTAGAATACTTGCATTGATGTAGAAATAGATTTAAAGATCATCAAATTTCATAATAGTGTTTTAGATGTTTAGATTTTGTGACAAATTCCTATTAGACAACAAAAGAGATGATTTATTTGTGTAACATGGTTTTATTTGTGCTAGCATGTCATACTGCAAATTTACTACATGAAATTTCTATGTATCATGCTTTGACAATGGGAAATGAGTGGACTTCGTATAAGTATAGGTTATGTTTCTGTGATATCACAGAAATTAAGCTGCTCCAGGCTGCTGCCTGCCTTCATAACATCATCAGGAAAAGCTCCTATGAGAACAAAGCATGGGCGTGTTCTTCACAACGCGTGAAGGGCTTTTCTCTTTAAAACTCCACNCCTATGAGAACAAAGCATGGGCGTGTTCTTCACAACGCGTGAAGGGCTTTTCTCTTTAAAACTCCACTCAGCCCATTGTTCTCCATTGGAGGTTCAAACCTCCTGAAGAGGGCATGACTGGCAAAGGGCCTCTCTCCCCATATGAGGCTCATTTGAAGCAGTTTTTCCTGCAAGGAATGAAAGCCTCTCTTACTGCTGCAGTCTGCCAGACATGCATTGACTGTGATACTGCCAGACTGTATTGGCACATGCCAAACCTGCTGAAAAACAACAAAAGGCTGCAGAAGAGAAGAAAAAGAATAAGAAGAGTGATGCTGAACTCCAACTTACCATGGCACAGCTTCAGGTTTTCCAGTCCAGCGATGCCAGATGAGGAGGGCATGGCAGAAGCCAAGGCAGTTACAACAGACCCCCAGGTTCTTGTTTTGAATGCTACCATAAGGGTCACAAAGCCAAAGACTGCTCAAATAGACAGTGCTTCAGTTGCAACCAATCTGGCCATACAGCTGCTCAGTGCCAGCAGCAGCCACCCTCCAACCAGGAAGACTGAGAGGCAGTGGAGGTGACAAAAGACCAAGATCAGGACCGGTCCAACAACACCACATCATCTCAGATAAGTAATCCCACACGAAAAGACAATGAAGCAGACACAATCTATTCACAATACACTAAACTGTTAACCTGTTAACCTGTTAGACAGAAATCTGATATGCCAATTAGGAATTGTGTTAACAGCAAATGAAAATGGAGTTCACATCTCACGCTTAGACTGCCCTGCAATGAAGAATGCTTCACTAACCATGTGCAGTTGCAATGTTGACTTTGATAAGCTGTTGTACATATGAGTGCCACCTTTCAAACAAATTGCCTAATCAGTGTGAACATTTACTCAAAATAGCATTAAAACTGATTCCTGATCTTGATATACAATCTATGTCACCTGATGACTTGCATGTCATTGCTCTAGTCTCACCAAAACCTCTAAATGACTATGATTTTGAGTGGTATCATGAGGGGCCCACACCCTACCTATGTGAGAACCAACTGGTCCTTAGGTTATCTGACGAGGATAGCTGATCCTCAAGCAACAGTGCTCACAATGTAGAGTTAGTTTTGGTACACAACAAGTTCGACAGTTAAACGGGAATTTTGTCTGGCTATGAACGGGATATTACTACCTGACAAGTCATCCGGAGTATATTTTCAATATACTTGACTGTGAATGGGGTTTTAATGTCGGACAAGTGATCCGGGATAATTTTCTGGCTGTTAAACGGAACTGGCAGTACATAGTTCATAGTGTGTAAGAACATGGGAAGTTACAGTACTGTTTATTTGCCCAGGTCATAGTTGGTCTTGGTAAGTGTTTTCTGTCTGTGTGAGATAAGTGTTTTCTGTGTTTTCCTTTGTGATAACTGTTTTCTGGTAAGTGTTCATGAGTTAAGTGTTTTCTTTTGCTGTGGCTGAGAGAGACAAAGTATGAGAGTGAAGAGAAGGGCGTATGGGTGTGTTTGAAAATGAAATAGCAGCATGTAGACAATGCTCCGAACCCAAGATTCCAGATTGATTGGCATGCTTCTAAATTATGGGAACATAATGGGAAAAGAAAAAGAAAAAAAAAAATAATAATAATAATAATTATGGGAACATTGTACCGGGTGCCAAAGCTCAAGGTGCTCAAGCTCCCAGCACAGCATGTTGTATGATGTATTTTCCAAATGATACAAAATGAGACCCAGTGTACGAAGAACAGACTGAGTGGGCATTAGCAACAATGTGTAGAGATTTTCTAACAGTACTGTGGCTGTATTATGATGACCATGAATTTGCAGCAGCTGTACCCAAACTGACAAAACAGCAGATACCTCCTACCTCTGAGTGTTTTAAACTGATTGATTTGGCTAACATTTTTTTCACTGTTCCAGTTGAACAAGATTCACAATATTGGCCTTCACATCCACAGGAGGTATACTTGGACAAGAATGCTGCGGGGTTTCTCAAGAGGAAGCCCTAGCAATTTTGCAGCAGCATTACAGGAAAATTTGGCATCTTGGGTGGTAACTTGCTTTGTTTCTCTCTCAGCNGCAGCAGCATTACAGGAAAATTTGGCATCTTGGGTGGTAACTTGCTTTGTTTCTCTCTCAGCACAGGCATGTAAGTTGACACTTTGAGTATGTTGCAGTTCTTACCTGACAACGGTCACAAGGTCTTGAAGAAAAGTTGCAACTTGTGGAACAAAAGGTGAAATACCTCTGATATCNAAAAAAAAAAAAAAAAAAAAAAAAAAAAAAGCAAATGATGTCATTTTGGGCCTGATTGGATATTGTTGCCCATGATTAGAGATTTCTCACATTTGGCTCAGCCTTTATATAATATGTCACATGGCCATAAAAATATGTGCATGACTGACTTACTGACTTGGACTGAAGAAGCTGACGAAGCTTTTACTGACTTGAAGCAAGCCTTGAAATGGGCACCATGTTTGGGTTTAACAGATTACTCAGAAACATTTAAGTTGTTTGTAGATGGGTTACATGTGTTCTGTTTTGACACAAAAACATAGTGATAGGAACTGCCCAATTGGCTACTACTCAAAGCGTTTAACTGTAATGGAGTACCACATGCTGTACGCTCACTTCAGCTATAAGCTCAAACACAACATCTGACATCTGCGTGATTGATGCATTGGCAAAATGTATTACACTCATTGACATATGTTACTTTGAAATGATGCATAATTTTAAATCTTGCTACCCTTTAACCCACAGAACAATATGATACTCCACATTCATGTGAAACCCTGGTAACAAAGGCTCAAACCGTTCGTGATGATTTATATGACACTCCTATATCAAATGCTCCACAGGACATGCACAGCTGAAACGGGTCTGGGATGAGTGAAGGCACTTCCTCTTGTGTTGATGCATATAAGGACAAGAGTGAGGCAAAATAATGACTTAAATCCTTTTGAGATTCTCTTTGGTAGGCCAGTACCTACTGGGATCCAAGCTCCGGGAAACACCACCCTCACACAAGATTGTGAAACATGCATGATGTAATTTTGTATACAACTGTCCAAACTTTTGTCCAGCATTCATTCACAGTTGAAAGCTGCTTTTCCAGTGTCAAAGGAGGGAAAACTGCACAATCTGAGCCCTGGAGACTGAGTGGTGATTAAGGATTTCAGGAGGAAGAATTGGAGATCTCCAAGGTGGCTGGGCCCATTCCAGATACTCCTCACTACCGACACGGCAGTAAAGACCGAGGGAAGAGCCACGTGGGTCCACGCATCTCACTGCAGGAAGGTTCCAGATCCAGGAAATGACACCCATCCACCCGATTCTGACCAAGCAGAATCCAACAAAGTTCTCCCTGCTGTGGTTTAAAAACCTACTGAGCACCTACAACAGAGAGGTGAAGAAATCACTGATGTGTGAGTGAGAGCGCAGGCAGGCAAGTTGACCTCGCAGCTCGCACGAACGTGTGCTCTGACCTCTTCTGTAATGACTATGACACCTCCACGTAGACCATGGCATCCTTTCAGGAACGCAGGATGTGGCATGAAGTTCACTGTGGTCATTGTGACAGTGATCCTATCCTTGTATAATCAACTTCTGGGGTGAGCCCACCCTATTACATCATCCATCATCCCCTAACTCTACTCATCTCAGACATCCCAGATATGTCAGCCCTGAAGAAATTACCCTCATGACTCAATGGTTGAAAGCAGTGCCAAAACATAGATAGGACACCAATATGTGGTGGAGATATATGCACCACAAAACTAAAAGCCTGAACAGGTCAAATTGTTTATGTATGCTCCATCCTACCATCATCCTCATCCCATCCCAGCCTGCACGCTACTAGTATGGACTGGAACACCACCAGGTGCTTGGTAGTGCTAAGCACACACCCTGCTGGTCAACTTTGGTCCAGGCGAGACTACTTCTCCCCACTCAATCTGACCAACATGAAAATAACACAACACGCTAACTGTAGTTCCCTTGATTTGCTTGCCTTCCCCACAGACCCAAATCTTGTGTCATCCTCTGTGATTACGCCGTCTAATGTCACATATCCCATATGCTTCCTTAACAAAGAGTATGATCTCTGCCCCACCAAAAAAAAAAAAAAAAANAAAAAAAAAAAAAAAAAATGCCACACAGTCTGGTCATTTTGCCCATATGCTAATGAATCAGCAGCAGTCGATTGCATGAAAAACACGAAGGCATCTAACTGTACCAACGCCGGGGGCTTTGCGTATAACCTATCACATATGACTGTACTCCCCTGGAACAGGACAGCAAAAGCTTCCTGAGCCGGCATCGCACCAGACCACAAAGGCTCATGCACCCTGATGGACTGGTACTGGTTGTGTGGCCATAATTTATATACTGCTCTACCCAATAATTGGTCTGGCCTTTGCACCATAGTGAATGTCACCGAACCAATGCTCATGATACATACTCATAACCCTGCTCACTCTCATAATAGAGCCAAACATTCAGTCTTTTATCCTGAAGGTGTTCCTACTGACCAACTTATTTGGACTCCTGACCAGAAGTTTTTCCTGATGCTATTCCCAAGTGTCGGACTTGGCAAGGCCTTTGAAAACATAGAAATTAATAGATATTCTCTCATGTCATTCATTAATACTTCTGCAGACAAAGGTGTCAGGGAAGAGCTCCAAGCGTTACAATTGGTGGCCCTCCAAAACAGGATGGTACTAGACCAACTGACGGCCCAACAAGGTGGCATCTGCAAGGTCATCGGTGAAACCTGCTGCACTTATATCCCTGACAATGATGCGGATGGACATGTTATAGACCAAGCCATTGCCAATATGACAAAGATGGAAAAGAACTTACGTGACCACACCAGTGGTGACTCATCTTGGTTTAACTTTGCATGGCTGAGCAGTCTTTTTGGTCCCACCTCTGCCTTCATTGGCAAGGCATTTTCCATTTTGTTTGTAGTGTGCTTACTGTTTGGATTTATCATATGTTGTTGTATTCCATGTTTCAGAGGAGATGTTATACAGAAAATGATCTCCACCTCTGTGGCACAGCAGTATGTTCTACTTCAAAAAGCTGACTCTTTCCCTGATGAGGGTATTTTATGTGACCATCACCTCAAAGGTGATGACGATGCAGATACTTTTCATCTTGTTAATCTTTTTGAAAATCCTTAAAATAAAGGTTTGACACCACTGCCCTTACAAGAAATCATATGTGATATCATTCTGGGCCTTCACTTCAGTGTGAAGTGGTAGACTGATTCACCGTATGTATTTCTTTGCCACAGTAACATCATCCTGGATCTTTTCTTAAATGAGAACCGGCAGATTGATTTATTATGGCACTCCTCTGTATATAGCGTTCCCTTTTAGTCATGCCTGCTCTTGTCCAAGAGCCTTTCCTCCACAAAAACAGTTGGTTTTTCCCGAATAATGATTAATGAATTCTTGTACCCCAATCATTCTAGCGAATGAAGGTATTGGATGGATGTTTCATTGTTCATGAAATTACTATGGCATTGTACGATGTATTTCTGTATGAAATTTCCTCTAGAGATGATCAAGAATGATCATAAGGAGGGAGGTGTTGTGGAGATTTCCACTTCATATGCCTCAGCTGCAAATAACTCACTGTATGTTCATGTTAAACTTATCTAAGCTGTTTTCCCTGAACAAGCATCTGACTCAATATTACTCACTGACAGCAGAAACCAGATAGAACTGATTTCTGCCATGTTTGCTACACCTTATCACAAACAGTCCCATAAAAGACCCAAACACACACTTCCTCTTCACACTCTGCTGCAGACTTGCTCTGATATGCTCCTGTACCCTTCCCAGGAAGACATCAATAAATTCACGGAAAGACATCTCACCGTGTGGAATTCTTTATTTCACCATATTTATTAAAATTCCACAACAAGTGCACTTTTTAAATTATTATTATTATTATTATTATTATTATTACTATTATTATTATTATTATTATTATTATTAATTTTATTTTTTTTTTTATTGAAGCTTAATGTGTTATTTTATTGACTGTTCCAGGAGTTGCCAGCAAATTTATTTGTACTGGAATGTGCAATGACAATAAAACCATTCTCTTCTCTTCTCTTCTCTTCTCTTCTCTTCTCTTCTCTTCTCTTCTCTTCTCTTCTCTTCTCTTTCTGCCTGGGATGCAAGTGCATCCACAAGTAGGCCTCTCCTGAACATATGGCTGTAGGAAACTAAGTAAGTTTCCTACACCCATATACATACACCCTTAGCAAGTAGTATTAGTAACTATTAGTCGGGGAGGGAGGAAAGAAGATGTGGAAGTATGATGTACTTATTTTCCTACTAGTAGGAAACTAAGTATTGTATAGTAGTAGAAACTAGTCTAGTTTCCTACTAGTAGGAAACTACATCATACTTCCACATCTTCTTTCCTCCCTCCCTCTGACCGACTCTCTTCCCATTCTTCTCCAGTTTCCCCTCCTTCAAAAATGTGTCCTGTAGACCCTTTCATTTTTTTGCACGTCTCCACTGCAGTATAAAGTCAATGAAGTCTCATAATTGACAGAACATTGTCCATAACAGATTTTACTGTGTTTTTTGGTCAATTGTCAGTTACAATGCTGACATGAGTCTGTCACTATAAACTTAGATTATGTACATAAATATGCTGTTTATTCTTTTGAAATTTTGACAGTGTTGTCAGCATTGCATTCATCACAAAAACCTCTATATTTGAGGTGTTGGTGTAGAGCTAAACGTCATACATTCATATCTAACATTACAAATTAAATTCTAGCTTCTTTAGTACAATAATGTGTAATAATCAACTGATGTTACCTGATGAACCTACATACAGTCAGTGAGTAGAAAAAGAGACACACCTTTACAATGTAATCAAGCACAATACAACAGCAGCAGTTTGAACAAAACCAACATTTTAGGTGAGGTATAGCATTTATTACAGTAACTGCTATTATATTGTTTGTGTGTTTGACATTTTGTGGAGGGTATTTTTTCTGATTCTATTATATTTAATGATGTTCCTAATATTTTCTCCACCTGATTTATTTATGGAGGAGCCAAAATATCAGAAACATTTTACAATATAACTCAATCCAATAACACAGCAGCACAGACTCCAGACTCAAAACTCACCATAAAGCTGAATCAACAGCTCTGACAGTTATATTGTGTCCCGGGGTGTACCAGGCTTCCCAGCATGCATCAGGATAATGTTGCTGTGCAATTAAATCATTTGGTGTTATTAGTAACAGAGACTGTGGGATAATGGCAATGATAAACTCAGAAGAGCAACACAAACAACTAAGATAATTCTTACAAAATACATTTATTGGTGTAAATTCCATATCTTGCAAAATCAGAAGCTATCATACAGACATATCTATGGAACACTGTCATGTGCTCACGGTGCTACTGACTGCATTTAAATCAACTTTTGTTGCATTTCATATGAACATGTACAGTATTTAACGTGACATCAAATATGACAATAACACAATATCTTCACTTTATGACCATGTCAGAATTCATCAACAATTATACTAATATATTATTACAGGTTTTTGCTTTTCTACAGTTTAAATAAAAGTAAATATATAGATTGAAACTTGTGATTAAAGATTAGAATGGTTATGTTTTAGTTTTCAATAAATACAGCTTATGGATCTCTCATAGTGTTGTTAAAACTGAGGATAAAACTCTTTGCTGCCTGTTAGAAACAAACCTGTACACTAAAAACCTGAGCACATTTATTACAGAAGTTATGACAGAAGTTGTAATTAGTTTAATTTGGCTCAACAGAACAGCTTTTTAAGGTGATTAAAAATTTCTTTCATTTTTAATCCATATATGATTGGATTAAACAGAGGATGATTCAAAAGCATTTGAAAAGTTATTATTAAACGTACAATTTTTGGTAAATATGATTCCATGCCATAATCAAATGCGATGAAAAATGAAACACTCATTAAAACCAGCAGGTGTGGTAAACAGGTCTGTGCAGCCTTTTTCCTCACATCTCTACTACTTTGGTAGGTTATTATAAATATCTTTGTGTATGTAAAAAGTAAGAAAATCACAAGAAGTGCACAGCTTATCAAAACAAAAACACCATAAACCATTGTTACCTTTGAGAGCGCACAATAAAGATTAACGAATGTGATTTTACAAAACAATCCATTCAAAGTGAACTTACAGAGTTTCCTATTTGTGTTTAACAGAACAGGTACAGACATCTGACAAGCAGGTACAATCCAAGCTAAAAGCATTAAGATACTAACAGTTGTTTTTGTCATAATATTTGGATATTGCAGAGGTTTACATATAGATACATACCTGTCATAAGCCATGACTGACAACAGGAAGAACTCTGATATTAGAAAAGTGTAATATATAAAAAATTGACAGAGACATGCTGGATAAGATATGATCTGTTTTTCAGATAAAAAGTTGATCAAAAGCTTTGGGTAGATAGCAGTGCTAAAAATAACAGAGTTCAGTAACAAAGCAGCAATGAAAATGTACATCGGCTCATGGAGGTTTTTGTGAATCCAGATAAGACACACAATAGTGGAATTACTGCAGATTATAAGAATATAAGCTGTAAACATGATGACAAAATAGAGAAATCTGTATATTTGTATTTCTAAATACCCATCAAGTGTTATATAGGTTACATTTGATTCATCATCCATTAATATCCTCAAATACTAAAAGAGAACAATATAGGTTAGATTTGCACATAACCTTTATTGGATTGTTATAATCATTCACAGTTACCTGCTTTGAAGCACACTTCATGTGTGTTTGTCTGCAGGATTCTGCAACTGACTATTGGAGTCTGTGTAATGTTTTTATCAGATAGCTTCATCCTCCATGGATCTCATTAAACACTCCACCAAGAGCTGCTAANATGTTTTTATCAGATAGCTTCATCCTCCATGGATCTCATTAAACACTCCACCAAGAGCTGCTAACGTAACAAACTTCATCAAACTCTGGAGGCCTGAACCTGTTGTTGTTGTTGTTGTAGGCCTTGTTTATTTTATTTGGTTGTGCCTGTAACTGTATTTCAAATTCAGAAACAGATTAACGAGAGAATACACATTTTTCTCTCCAGTACATCAGTTTTTCTCTAGAATAGACTTTTTTCTCACCAGCAGTTCTATCATTCCAAAAACCAACATTAAAATACATCCCATCATTCTCAGTGATCACGCACCTGTATCTCTTACCATGCAAACTGAATCCACTTTTAAACCATCAAACACATGGCGCTTCAACATCTCACTTTTAAAGGATTCTGAATTTGATAAAATTATAAGGAGAGAGTGGGCAGACTTTCTGGAAAGAAAAGTATTTCTCCCTCTTTACTCTGGGAAACAGGGAGAGCAGTAATTAAAGGGGAAATTATATCATATTCATCTTATAAGAAAAAAAAAGGAGCAAAAACTGGAAAATTACCTTGAGGAAAAAATGAAACATTTATTGAATAAATATGCATTAGACACAAGTGAACAAACTCTGACTGAATTAAATAATACAAAATTGCAGCTTGACAATATCATATCCAAAATCCTAACAGAGACCTAACCCTAACAGAGAATCAGAATCAGAATCAGATTTATTACCAAGTAGGTTTTCACATACAACGAATTTGCCTGGTGCTTGGTGCTCAGGAAGATAAAGAAAAAATATACAAGATAAATACAAACATACGATCAAAAAATGTACAATTTACAAAGGATGTACAATATGCAGGGGATGTGCATTAATGTAGCGCATAGAGTCCAATGGTTGTAGAACTTACATTGTAAGTGAGTGAATGTAATGCAACGCGTAGTGACTGCCACTTGTGTTCAGGAATGTACCTATTTAGTGTCAGATTGTGATTTTTTTTTTTCTTTTTGGATCACTAACATTTCTCTCCTGTGTTACAGATGCAGGTTGCAGCTCATTCAATCAATCAATCAATTTATTTAAAGTGCAAAATCACCATGCATCATGGTCCCAATACACTT
>VXCM01007650.1:0-55124 GCA_014773175.1 Lucifuga dentata | reverse complement strand
TGTTTAAATTTCTCCCTTCAGGAAAAAGGCTGAAATCTCTCCCCTCAAAGACGAGCAGATTCAGGAGCAGCACACACACATCTGCAATTCCTGTTTTAAATGATTCTAAAGACCTGGTTTTTAATCGTTCTTTGTAATTGTTATGACAATTTTATGTAGTTTAGCTCTGATCCGATGTTGCACTTTTTTGGCTGTTATTTATTGCTAGTTAGCATTTTTAACGAGTCTCAGGACTTACTTTTTAGATTTATCAGACGTGTAGTCAGTGACTGTTTGTTTATTGTCTGTCTGTGTGTTGTGAGCGCATCGAGACAAATTCCTATCAACTTTGTGTTGACATGGAATTGAATTAAAGTACTATGAAAATCACGCAAATCCAAATAAACAATTTGAGTATATCTCTACTTTTATTTGTGTATACATATACACATATAAAAAATAAGGACATATGTACAATGATAATAAATATCAACATGTTTTTTTTACAAGCAAAATAAGTTACTTAACATACTTTAAAAACAAACATAAAAGATCAATAACAGACAAGCAAAAAATAAGCAAAATAAAATCTGGGTGGTTTTAGAATAATACAATTCATGATGCAAGAAAACAGCAGAAAAGCCTTTTTGTGAGGGAATTTGTTATGAGCAAACAAAATACATCACACATGCATTTTTTTTTCAAGCTTGAGACACATTTCTTAGAATTTTTTTTTAGTTTTTGCAACATATTTAGTAAAAGATAATCCTAATTGTAAAAGAAAATGATTAAGACAAACCCAAGTACCAGTGTAAAGAGTACATGTTTTCAAAGCAGTTATGTAAGACTGTAAAGTGGAAACCTTCTATCGATCATTTGCTTTTATCAAATGTTATTTATCTGGTATTTGGGAGGCTGCCAGATTAAATAACATTAAAAGTTTTGGTAAATTGCGCAGCCTTTTACAAAGTTGGAAAATCAAGAATTGGTTCCAGCAAATCACAACTGACATGTAAACAAGAAAACAGGAAGTCCATCAGCCTCGAGCTTCTTTTTGTGTTTTACTCGAGGGAAAAGTTAGCTGAAGTGACAATATGCAGAGAAGTTGCAAATATCAGTCAGTGTTGCAAAGTGGACGGACTTCTGAGACTTAAATATTGATCTGGAATCAAATAAAATTAAGTATTCGAAAGAAAAAAGCAACTGCAGTCTACTTTGGCTTATCCAAAAGGCGAAGAGGCACAGAGAAAGTAAACACGTGGAAATGCAGCCATGAATTCCTGTACAACTCTTGAACCATGAAATCAGACATTTTCTTTTTTTCAACATTAGCATCTGTAAAAGTCCAAAAATGATCAATCAAAATGATTTACTACAAGGATGATCACATCAAAGATGTACAGTTCACTTGCAGAGGATCATGCAACACTGTTATGGAGTGCTGATGGATGAGTACCTCTTCAACCTTGGGATCATTTTGATATTCTACATCTCCTTCAGGCGTCTGCACACAGCGAGAGAAAACAACGGATTTTTGCCTTCTCCTTCTCCTGCTTGATGTTCTCCTCCGGTCCTGACAGACACTCCAAAAACCAAAACCATCCCTGATGGACAGAGAGACAGAGGAAAAAGATACAGCAGATAAGTGATGGCAGCTTAAAGCTTAAAACAGCTTAAAAATCAGGCGTAGTGATTTTTCTATTTCATATGTACTGTTTACATTATTTATCAAATCACTGGCATGGTCCTTTAAGATCCAAATGAAATTGTAAAAGTTATTACTTTTTACGCAGGACAATACCTTTAATAACGTCCCGGCGGCTTCTCTTCCTGGCTGCAGTCATCAGTCAACAAGGCAGCGGTCAGTCTGTCTGTTCATTCCTCCATTAACATTGTGTGTGGCTGTGTGTGTGTATGTGTGTGTGTTTTACAGTGCACTTCCTCTGTATATGTCCACAGTAGCCTCAGGTCAGTTTCTGGGCGTCGGTAAGATGGGTGGCACAGGATTTAAGGGAGTGTGTCCAGGATAGTTGGCATTCAGAGGGTTCTGAATGTGTGTTTGTGTGTGTGTGTGTGTGTGTGTGTGTGTGTTGGGGGTGGGGTTGTATCCTTCTTGGCAGTGCAAGCTACCACCCTCACCAAACACGTAATGCACTTATTGAGACGTCCATCCACAGCGAGGGTTCCACTACATTCTGATGCCTGATACCTTCATGTCAGCTTCAATTTGGAATTAAGATGCAGCTTCTCAGAGCTGAAAGCAAAATTCTTTTCTACGCAGATAAATAAGCGTCCAAATGGGCTCAACCAAAATAAATACACGCTGTGACTGTAATAAATGTGGATTGGAGTGCACTTGAAGTGTATCGGATGTGAAGGTCAGTGTGCAGGTCCCAGCGAGGAAGAAGAGTCCTCACGTTGTCGTTCGCAGAAGGAAGCCGTGACTGATCACCATCTGAACACTGCGGCAAGTCCACGAGTCCGTAAGATGTAGAAAAACAACACCTAGAAATGTCTTAATTTAAACTGTCACAACAAATTAATGTAGAAGGGATCGAGGGATTTTTTTTTTTNGGAATACAACACGGAAAAAATACAAATCGAGCAGAGAAAGTCTTGAGAGATTGTCCTTCATCCAAAAACTCCAACGTATCTATCAGTCTGAGTTCACTTCATTTTCCTTTCATTTCCCCTCTCTTTCTCCTCTCTGTCCCACACAGAGCTCCAGCTATGGGGACATGATTGTCGTCTTGCTTCGGGATTAATTAGTCTTTTGATTCCGCTCTCACACTCTTGGCTCACGAATACAAAAAGGGAAGATGCCCTTCCAGTTTTAAGTGCAGTAAGCTGAAAATGTCTCAAAGGAGTGGAAGGACAGCCAGTCAATTCTCTCCAGTCCTGTTCTTCATCGCTTTCAGAGGCCGAACACCTTAACGTGGCCCTCTCCACATGAAAGAAATGTGCCTTTCAACACGTGACGCCGTTGCGTTGATGTCCATGCTTGGGGTGTTCTCCTCTGCATTCAGTAATCCTTTTTTAAATACATATTTTACACAAGTGGCAATTGCACAGTGGAAGCAGAAAAAAGTCACAACCATGACTGCATGGTGCCAGAACACAATAATTACAGGAGTTCATGTTGGCGAACACGGTGTATGAGTGTGTGTGTGTATTTAACATGCTGTGTGTGCTATAAATGTCTACAGAATCACAGAGTGAGCCAAACAGGCATTGGCAGAGAGCGAGCATGAACTGACAGCGTGTCACCAAAAGAGCGAGAGAGCAGGCGTCCTCGAAAAGGAGGGAGGTAGGTTGGTTGTTGTGTTTTTTTTCCATCTCGTGGAATGAAGGAGGAGGAGGAGGAAAAGCCTAGACGGACGACTCCTCAGGGTTGGCGTCAGGCAGCACGCTCCTCTGCTGCAGGGTGCGTCTTAGCTCTTCCTTGAACGGACTGGAGTAGTCGTTCCCACCCATGCCGAGCCCCCCCAGCCCGCCGCCCCCAGCGCCGGCCCCGCTAGCCCTCTCCTCCCCTGCTGTGCTCAGGTTGAGGCGGATGTAGCCATTGCTACCGGAGCCTCGGATATTGGTGAGGCTGAGCCGGCTGGGGGAGTGGATGGGCTGGCCGGGAATGGCGCTGGGTGACGCCGTGCTGCTCACACTGCTGGGCCCCAAGGCGTGACCGGGAACGATCTTCAGAGAGCCGTCCGAGTAGTAGTAGTTGGCGCCCGTCTCCCAGAAACGATCCTCATCACTTGGCATCTTGCTGGGGACAAAAGTGGGCGGCTCCTTCGGCAGGGTGATGNAAACGATCCTCATCACTTGGCATCTTGCTGGGGACAAAAGTGGGCGGCTCCTTCGGCAGGGTGATGGGGTAGACCAGGGTGCTCTCTAGGGGCTTCATGTCAGCTCCCTTTCCCAGGGCCAACTTCAGCCTCCTCCGCAGGTAAAGAGCCGCCACCAGGAGCATCAGGCAGGCCGCTCCAAGGGTGATGACTAGCACCCAGAAGAGCCCCATGCTGCTGTCTGGAGCTCGGGCCTCCATGAAGACTGGAGCACTGGCAACTACAGCCACCTGGTACCGCTCCGTCTGAAACTTCACACCCTGCTCCTCAGAATAGCACACATATCGGCCCGCTTGCATCTGGCCCGCCTCGGGGACGACCAGCGCTTTGAGGGTCCGGTCAAAGCGTGGCCCTCCAACTTCGGGGTCTCCCAGCTGGAGCTCACGGTCATTGAGAACCCAGAAGGGCTGAGCCAGGTTGGAGACCAGCTGGCAAGGCAGCACCATGTCTGACCCCACGACCACCGTCACGTTACGAAGACGTGAGTGCTCTGCAGAGGAACGGGAGAGCGAGAGTGAGGAGGAATACACAAGAGAGAGAGGGTAAGTGCCAAACATAATAATTCATTCATTCATATTCTGCACCAGCAAACTCTCTTCCATTTAATTCAATTTATTCAGCTCGGTTTAAATTTATTCACTCAGTCCAGCTTTAATCAATTTTCTCTCCTACTCTGAGGTATTGACCGGCCCCTGCACTGACAGCCAATTCCCACAAGAGGCCACTCCTGAGGCGTGGCCGGGTCCTCACCGGGGCTGGGGATGGAGACGGGCTTATCAAACTTGGCTTTTCCCCGACTGAACCTCTCCAGCATGAGGTCTTGTGACAGGGAGGAGGTGGATCTGGTGGAAAAAAGAGCAGAGATGAAGATTAATAATGGCGTCTCAGGAGAACTTACAGACATTTCCATGGCAAGCAATACAGAGAGCGAGCGAGAGAGAGAGAGAGAGAGAGAGAGAGAGCAGTGTGTGAATCTAACATAACATAAAATACTCAGAACAACACAGCATTAATCAAAACAAAAAACTCTGACAACATAGTATAAACAATAGCAAATATTTAGCGTGTATATATATATATATATATATATTTATAGAGAGATATGTCTAAAGCTTTTATTAAAAAGNCGTGTATATATATATATATATATATATATATATATTTATAGAGAGATATGTCTAAAGCTTTTATTAAAAAGTGGATGTGTCAGTGTGGCCTAGTTGTGATGTGTGTGAGATTCCAGCTTGTCACTTTGTTTTAATGATTGTGCTTATTTCCTCATGCTGACCATCATGTGGCATGTGAGGATTTTACACGGCAGCTTCAGGGTTTCACGCTCTATGACCTGCAGTAAAACCTGTGCCACTCTAAAGGACCATACCTATAGTTTTGCATGTTTGAGCCCAATAAATACTACCTGGTTACACATTATGCAGTGTTTCCCACAGGTTGAAAATAGCACACCCTATATATATCCAAGCATCCCCCCCCCCCCNCCCCCCCCAACCATTTCCCTAACATAAAAACATATTCTAGTTTTTGTGTTATTTTTGCCAAATCTCTTATTCTTTCAAAAATCACTTTTAATTTCTCTGGTAAAAGTAGCTTTCTCCTGGGACTATATCACCTGGCAGAGACTTACATTTTTGTCTCTGTAGCTCCATGTTGGATCAGTTTAATTAAAAAAATAACCTTATCTCAAGAAAGTTTTAAATCTCTACAAGTTGATTTTTTTTAGTGTACAAGCAGTCCCCAGGTTATAAACGAGTTCTGTTCCCACGCTGTTCGTAAGTCAGAACAATTACGTAAGATGCATATCTAGCATATATATTTTACTTTGGTGCGTATCTAACGTATATATTTTACTTAGGTGCCTATCTAGCGTATATATTTTACCTTTCTATGCATAAGAAACATTAAAGAAACACTTCCAGATATCCTAAAACATCGTAAACATAATAATACAGTACAGTAATAATAATAATTATGCAGGGGCGAACTGTTGACGACGCGCAATGTTTTGACATGCGTCGTAAAGTAGTACGCCGTTCATTATTATGAATCACTGTATGTAACTCCAATTTTTAATTTAATAGGATTTATAGCGGTTGGTTCATAAGTACAGGTTGTTCATAAGTTGGATGTTCATAAGTTGGGGACTGCCTGTACTGGGATGAAGTGAAATCTTTGGCTGCCTTTGAAAATTGGAAAATGATCAGCAGTAATGTAACGTGTTTTCGGGTCGTATTTATTGGGGGCTCAAACATGCAAAATCACCGGTATGATCCTTTAAGGAGCTACTACCAAACCTAAAGAACTGCATTAGCATGGGCATCAGTGGAGAGTTTTCTGTGCAAACAAGAACATAATTCAACAATGTTTTTCGCTTGAAAAGTGTCAGTTTTCTTCCACCAAAACCCGTATCACTCTGTATCTCGGACCAAATGCACGGGTGCACATATGTACTCTGCTCACCCGCGGTGGAGGTCGATGCGGACGCAGGCCCGACCCTCACTGTCCCAAGCGCAATAGGGGNACCCGCGGTGGAGGTCGATGCGGACGCAGGCCCGACCCTCACTGTCCCAAGCGCAATAGGGGTCCCGGGCCAGCAGACAGTCTGGCTGAGACTGATAGCGGCTGCAGTTAGCCAAGGGCAGCTGGAGAACTTCCGAACGGGAGCCAATGTACAAATACTTCTACAGTTAGAGAGGAAAGAAAAGACAGAGAGAGAGAGAGAGAGAGAGAGAGAGAGAGAGAGATGGGGACAAAGAACACATCCAGTGATCACCCAGAGACACAAACCAGGGAGAGATGAAAAACAAGAAGAAAGATAAACAGAGAAAAAAGAGAGGAACTGGGCTCAGGGTTAGAGGAGATAATAGGATAATCACTCTCAATTACAATAACATTCACCCTCCCTCGCACCCTCTTCCAATCCAATCTGGGTTACGCTCTTTTCGCAAATGCTGTTACAAACTCCCTGGCCCCAGCTAAGCCAGCATTAATGAGATAAGCAGCGGGCTTTAAGGGTGCGAACGCTCCGTCCAAACTGCATCAATCTTTAGATGGGCCTTTGTAAGCCACAGGGCTCCTTCCACAGGGCTTAGAGACAGAGAAATCGACAGGGGCTGAGGTTCAAAGCCCCACTCCAGTGAAGGATTGTTACTGTGAAGAGGCTTTTTGTAGTCACGAGCTTGGACTTCATCTCAAAAGGGTTGTTTTGATGATAAACATTTGCAAAATGGTTTGGGCCAATGGCATCATGCCGATGTTTGCCTGTAGTCAGTGGATGCATTCTAAGCATCTAGCAGAAAAAGAAATTAAAATAGCCTCAGAAGACAAAGTCCCACACTGTTATTAATGAATACAAACAAACCAGTGATGCAACAGCCAAGAAATCTACGAGAACCTCAGAACTTGTCTGAGTCTTTCCAGGATATGAGCGTTTGCAGCATTTACACATCCATGCTGGATGGCTCGATGGTGCTAGAGGCGGCGTTAAAGCTCCTGGCGTGTCTTTGATTCCCACCACCGCCAAGAACTTTCTGCTAGTGTATTTTGTCCTCAGAGACCATAAGCTCCACTATGCTTTACTGTATATGAAGTACAACTTTCAGGGCAAAAAGATGTCTTGCACAGTTCATGATGTGGCAATTTCTGTGTTCTTTGTGCAGAAGCCTCAAAGCGAAGCTCTCTGCCCACTTTCCCCTTTATCAGGGATGCAACCAACCAATGAGAGGTAGTTATTTATTTGATTGGATCCCCATTAGTTGATGCCTCTGCAACAATTATTCTTCCTGGGGTCCAAAATTCCAAAGGTATCAGAAATAGAGAAGACAAAAGACAGTTCTTAGAGATACATTGTGACGTGGTCACCATCCTGCTCTTTTGTCATTTCCTCTTATGTCTTTTCAAGTATAATGGGCCTTTGAGGTTTCATCCTGTCAGGAAACACTATATCTGGAGGCCTTTGAAGATAATATGCACAATGTTAAGTTTCAAACATCTGTCATCAAGTAGAAGAAAATGATGGCCTCTTTCTTAGTAAAATCACTTCTGCATCAATTTACAGAATTAAATGTGATCAGCTAATGTGTCGTTAACACACAAATGTATCCAGAGAGAGATAAATGAGCTGAGATGTTGACACAGGAAATCCGTATAATTGATGATTGATTAGGGACGTCACTCTTAATGTGCATGAAATCACACACCTTCAGAAATTAATGTAAGTACTGTGTTTTGCAAACAGAATCCCAGAAATGTCAGAATCAGATCTGCGTGTTTTTACCTTGGAGTGAGAGATGGTTAGGCTGTCCACTGGCTGCGTTGTCTCAAACAGCTGGATCTCCTCTATCACATGAGCCTCCAAGCCCAGAATCACCACCCTCTGCAGCCAGCCCTCCGCTGCAGGACACACAACGCAACACAATATTATCAGTGTGTGTATTTGTGTAAGTCTTGACTCGAACAGGAGTGGACGGAAGGAGACAACCTTAAAGGACCATACCTCCCATTTTGCATGTTTGAGCCTAATATATTCAATTTTCATACATGTTGCATTACTGACAATCATTTCCCAAAGGTCAAAACTTCAGCTTTCCTGATATTTTGCAAAATCTCTTAATCTTTCAAAATCAAATATTCAAGTGATACANTTTCCTGATATTTTGCAAAATCTCTTAATCTTTCAAAATCAAATATTCAAGTGATACACCCACCTTAAAAATTCATGTTTCTCCTACTAATAGTTACGCAGCCTTATGAAGTCATGGTCCTGTCCCCCCCCCATGCTCAGCTGCTACTGGCCGAGTCCCTTCGCTAAAAGCCCAATAAACACACACCTTTGATGCCCCCAGAAGCCAATTTAAATATCACTGATATGATATTAGAATATATTTACATACACCTGACTGCATTCATGATAATTTAAATATTTATGATGCACAAACACCTGTGACTGTGAAATATTAATGATATATTCCAACACACGCCTGTGACTGCACAGCGGATTATTTAAATATTAATAACAAGCTATGTTAATATATAAACACACTCCTTTAATGGGTAAATTTATTTAAATACTAATGCAGATTCCAGACCAACACTTCAACTTCTGCACAGAAAAATCAGCTATTTTTGTGGAGATAACTTCATGGTAATTCTTGCACACAGTCACAGTGTCAAGCAGTGTGAAGTTTCATCAACTTAAATTACTGAAATGTTAATGCAATCTTTGTAACGGAGACAAACGGAGAATGAAAGTGAAAGCAACTTTTTCACAGCTGTCAGAACAGTGAGCTGAGTCCAGCTCACCAAGGCTGGATTTACATGACCACACACATGTGACTTGATTCCGATTTTTTGCTCACATGCGACACGTATCGGATACGTTTCCTGCAGATGTAAATGGTAAAAAGCCACATGAAATTGGATATGCTCAGATCCGATTTGGTCCACTTCAATATGTGGAAATAAATTGGATACGTATCGGATATTCACCAATGTGACTGCTGTCTAAATACACAGATCGGAATTTCCTTCCCATTCCGACTCCAACGTCATGTTCTATCGCATCTGCATATGGATGATGTAAGCAATCAATACGATGATTGCTCTCTGTAAACAGAAATGGAGGACATACTATATATATCAGACACACTGATGTGTGTTAAATGTCAAATAGACATGTTAGCGTGTGATAACAGGCTCCTGTTACAGCAATACTCCATTCGCTTCTCCTCCATGATCGCCTGATGAAACTACCGATAGGAGAGATAAACGCTCACACAACATATCAGATTTCTCTCTGCATGTTAAACTTTTAACCTGCTGATTATATTTTTAAATGAAGCGTTATGTTTACATCTGTCTCAGAAATGTGAGCATGCGCAGCTGCATCTGGGCTGATACAGATGCAGTGTAAATACAGGTATCAGATATGAGCTGCTTAAAAAAGAAAATGTAAATACGCTGAATAAAAAAATCGGATATAGGCAGAAAATCGGAATTAGGCATCAAGACTTGTAGAATAAATCCAGCCTAAGAGAATTTCTAAGCAGAAGATGCTGTGTCAGTTCTGTAATCAAGGTCTCATCTGATAAAAGAATCCCCCCCCCACCTCCCCTGGNTGTGTGTGTGTGTGTGTGTGTGTGTGTGTGTGTGTGTGTGTGTGTTTCTATGTACACCTGCTTTCTTGTGTGGTCCTCTCGATTAAGAGACTGTCACGAATAAAATCAAAGGCTAACCTGGTAGAGCCAGCAGGAGGAAATACATGAGAGGAGGAAATACATTTACACACATGTGCATGCACACACCTGCACACAGCAAGTAGCAAGCAGCAGGAATATCATCACACTCGCCTTTTGTGGCTTCAGGGACCAATGTCAGTTAATCCCTCAGTCCTGTAGCCTGGCATTTTGAAAAACTCTTAACAAGCTCTCTCTCTCTCTCTCTCTCTCTCTCTCTCTCTCTCCCGCCCCCCTCTCTCTCAGCTGTCGCTCTGCTGCAGCTAATAGCTAATCAAGTCCGCCACCCAATTGGCACCACGTACGTACGTCTGCCAAGGGCCCTGTTGAGTTTGTGCTGCGAAGCACGGCATGTGGGGATGGCTGCACTTGGCTCAGGCTAAGTGTGTGTATCTCTTCATGTGTGCGTGTGAGGTTACGCATGTGTGTCTGCCCATGTGTGCGAGTGTGTGTCCGTGCATGTGTTCGGGTTGGCCCCGGCGCTTGCCAGCGGAGAAGTCCTGAGTCTGCCGTCGTCACACTGCTCTGTCAGTTTCCACAGTCGCTCTGCCGCTGCCGTGATCGGAATGCTGACGCTCCCGTCTCTGTTCATTCAGGAAATGGGCTGCGTTCACACTCACACCCTGGAATCCACTGTCAGATTTGCATTATTCAGGATTAAGGCTTGGGGAGCACTGGCTGACTTGATATCCATGCCAAAAGAGAGAGTATGTGCATATGGGCCCGATGGCTACTGACTAGAAAGATATTAATTAATTTGTGCGTTTGCAGACTTCCCCTGTGATGCGTGAACATTGATCTGAGCATGCAAATCAAGTCTTTAATTGAAACCCAGATGAAGTCTGTCCAGATGGCATGTTGTTTTGTGCCATCCCACCTAATGCCAGTACCTGCCTCCATCCCACATGACGCCTGAAGCTCTCATCTCTCATCTCCTCAGCAAACATACACACACACACACCTCTACTCCTCGGCTATGTCTGTGAGTTCTATTATTTAACTTTTTAGCCCCTCTGGACTGAGTCTTTAGCTTTTAGATGATTCTAAAAACCAATGAAAATATTAAAGTAATGAAAAATATCAGGACATATATATATAAAATAGGAATATAGGGGAATATAAATAAATGTGCTACATATGGGAAGCGTTTTCATTACCTGGTGCAAATATTGTATTCCAGAGGGCAGGCAAAATAAAAATAAAGATAATATCTGCAACCCTGCAAAAACCTACATTTTTTATTGAAACAATATTAGAGACAGAGGCGTTATTCTGACCAGAAAGATTTATCAGGATTTTACATCAGCCTAATTTCGTGCCAATAAACAAACTTTTCATGTGTATAACTCCTTGTGAAAAGCGTACCTGTGCCAATGAAAAGCATGTTGTACGCCCGCTGGTCCAGGGAATTCACCCGATCCACCGCCAGTCGGGTGAAGTTGACGCCCTTGGCGAGCAGCAGGGGGCGAGCCAGAGCTTTGTCGTCCATCAATGGATGCTTCTTGGCAAAGTTGAGCGTGGCGTCGGGCAGCTGCAGAGAGCTGTTAAAGCCGTTCTCCCTGTCCGAGTTAGTTATACACTGCAGCACGGACAGAAAAGGACAGCAAGAGGAGAGGGAAGAGGGGGGAAAAAAGGAGAGAAGGGTGGGGAGGGAGGGAGGGAGGGAGAAGGAGGGTGGAAGAGATTCAGGAAGGAAAAAGAGTGAAGGAAATAGCAAGAGAGAGGAAGAAGGAGGAAAGTTCTTAGCTGCAGCTGGGACAGGTTGGCATGGCTTGTTGGCTTTGAGATGACTCCTCCTTTCCTCCCTCCCTCCCTGCCTTTCTCTATCCGTTGCCCTCCTCTCTTTTGCTCCATAGCGCTTTTACCGGTTCTCACCTCCGCCTGCAATTACACCCCTTCCTCTTCATCCCTTTTGGATCATTACGCTCTCAGGTTTTCATGTTGTGCCAGCTTTTTCCTCTTTTCTGCCTCCATCACTGTCACGCCACCCATCTCTCCCTCCCTCCCTCATTATCTCTCCATTCCTCCTTGCCCACTACTTCCTTTTGTGATGCAGAGGCGGATAAAATGAATAGCCATCACTTTGGTAATTGAGACATCTGGTTGTCCTGTTATGTATATGATATATTGCTCTTTTAAGACTGAAAACATACCGTATATACTTGAGTATGAGCCGAGTTTTTTTTTTTTTAAAACCAAATTTCACAACGCAAATTGGGGGNAAAACATACCGTATATACTTGAGTATGAGCCGAGTTTTTTTTTTTTTAAAACCAAATTTCACAACGCAAATTGGGGGTCTGCTTATACATGAGTAATTCAAATCAGATCCCAGAGAACGAAATTTCCAAGGGTGAAAATACTACCCACTACCCATGGAAAATAGTTTAAATCATACCTTAGAATGATGTATTTCCTGACTAAACATCTTATCAGCAAATTTTGCAGCAGCCAGTAAGCTGTGATCCGTCAGTTATGGTAATCAGCTGCTGAAATAAATATCATGTTTACCAGTACGTGGATTATTTTCAGAAAATCAGAGGAATAATTTACTAAACAAATAAATTGATGGAACAACATCAGGGGGTCGGCTGAGGGAATTCCAAAACTCCATATGGAGGAATGTCCAGCACACAGACAGGCCCGCATCGACTCAGGTACAGGATAATTACTGAAAACATGCAACGGGTGAGATTCTTAACAAAAAAAAAAAAAAAAAANATTACACAGCTAAATAAGCTAAATAAGCACCATGATAATTATAGCTCATTTGTAAAGCTTTCCTTACTTTCATCAATGCGATTTAGATGAGGAAGAGGAGTCTGGAAAACTAAATGTTAGCTAATGTCACTTATGGTAATCAGCTGTTTACTGATACCACATTATTTTCAGAAAATCACAGGAATACTATGACAATACCCAGAAAAACAGGTAATTTGCTAAACAAATAAATTGATGGAACAACATCAGGGGGTTGGCTTATATGCGGGTTTCTTTAAAAATCTAAATTTGCAGGTCAAAATCGGGGGTCGGCTTATAGTTGAGTATTTACGGTAATAATTTCAGCACTGTGATATTTTCATAATTGTATGTAATGGTTAAGAGGAGAATGCTACGTCAGGATTCCTCAGTCTTCCCAATATCTCACCGATCCAGGCCGTGGGAGGGGGACCGCACCAGTGTAGCGTCCCCACCTCTGCGACGCCTCCCTGTACTCCTTGTAGGACCCTTCAAAGACCTTCTTGACGTCAGCGATCTGGTACTGGCACACCGCTGACACGTCCACGTCACCCCTGCAACACGGAGGCAAGAAAATGAATTAGCAACACGCAGCTATAAAAAGAGAGATAAACTGCTGGTAGATTATGATCCACTTGTAGAAAATGGGACCTTTTGGCGACATGAAATATCCAAATTCAACCTCAGTAGAGTTTATAAAAATTGGGTAGTAGAATATTGTATCCCAAAAATCTATTTCAACAAATGATTTCATTATCAACTGTGCTGTAAATATAGAAACAACTGAGCTGATGTCCAATGTTCAGGTAAAGTGACGGATAGATGCTTTTTGTTTCTGCAGTGAAACAAATTGAACTGACTATAAGCGATAAATTTCCTTCGCAGGCCGCTGGAATGAATCATTTAGTGATGTGACATGGGAAATGTGTTTCATTAATGGTTAAAGCTGGGGGATCTTACTTTTTTTATAACCCAATTTCAGTCTCACTTGGGGTCTTAAAATTGAAATCATACAAACAGACTTCATCTCACAACTTGATTTCCACACTTATTTTCATTCCGGGTCTATTTTGAACCATTTGCAACGCTTCTATGAGCAAAAATCACAAATTGATCCACTTCTACTCTTTTATTGTTGCAGCACTACAGTGCACACTGGGCAGAAACAATCATTTTAGGTACCGTTTCTTTAAGGTCCCCTGCTAAACAACTTGCAGTCTTCTGAATTTACACGTTACATGTCAACATGTTATAGAAGTAAAGGACCAATCAAAAACAAAGCTTTCAGGGAAGTTCTGGACCTATGGATTTCTATAGGTGTCAACTTCAAGATTTGACTCTTTAATGTGCTTCATATAACAAAAAGCAGAATAAATCTCCTTTATTATATATTTGACTCAAATCTATGGGCCAACCTGTTTAATCTGTAATTGAACAACACTTACATGCATGGCTGAATAAATGCTGAATTGGTAATGGAGGTAGCACTGTTATCTGAAGCCCAGCTTCCTGTGACGTAACAGTTTGGCACAGTGGAAATGTTCCCAATTTAATGTGTTATTTACTTGTTGGAGTGTTCATCATGTCCTTCACAGGTGTCTGTCCATGCTACACATTTAATATTAACTAGACTGTGTGTGCAGAGCCTGTAAAAATGTCACCTGTAAACAGGAAATAAACCTTAACATCGTTTCTGTAAGTGGATTTCTGCTGTGAGGGAAGTGAAATACGACAGCGGGGTCACGGGATTTATCAGTCTCACATCAAAGCCTGGAAAAAACGATTCAAGAAATCAAAAAGATGGTCTGTTCAGTCAGACTATAAGGCTCTAACTCCAAGTCATCATTTACATATTGTCCAATTATCTTAATGTTATCTTATCAAAGCTGGAGGGCTTTAAGGAATCCCCAGTGAGCCACACAGAGAGAAATTATTACACTTTTCTTCACCACATGCCGGAACTCTAGAAGAAACGCAGCTTGAACTTCAAAGCTTGTTAAATTTTTGATATGATATCTTACTGAGAAACACAAAAGAGTCATATCAAAAAGCATCGCCTCAGGACAGAAAACCTCCTTCCCTTCCGTTTCTTTGTTGATATCTAACTCATGCATTATAGAGGATAAACAGATTGCGATTGTTGTTATCACCCTTACAAGATAATTATCAGAAATATCCTACATAACNCAAAAAAAAAAATTAGCTTTCTCCATTAAAAATGGCAGAAAGCTTTATTTTTCTCCATACAGACGTTTTCCACAGTTTGTTTTCCCTGATTATTCTCACAAATGTGCAAGAGAGGTAATTTCCTATCAGCTTAATGTAATCACTAAAGTGATGAATTACTTCTCCCTGGAAGAAGTAAAGCAGTAAAGTAATAATATTCCTATTAAAATGCAAATGACTAATATATGTAATTTGCTGGGACCAATCAGTCAAACATTGTGTACCTCCAGAGCTAACGAGCGATATTTTGTCATAAAGGATCACACTCTCATTCCGTTTAGAAAATGGGTTTAAAATCATATTCATGCATACTTGAGTGGTATCCAGTACAGATGTAATCAATCTTAACATTTAAACTGGAGAAATAATATTCAGTCTGTTTTTCTTTTTTTTTAATTTGTTTTTACCACACAAACTTTCATTAATGAATTTATGTTAATAATGGATCAGTACTGGTGGACCATGGTTCTATTGTCCATATACTAACCATTCTAGGAATAAATGGCATGTTTAGTAGACCATATCATAGTATTTATGTTAATATTTTTATCTGATAAAAATTTGTCAAATTACAATATTGATGATATTGTGGAGCGATGACATGTCGATTAATTTTCACATCATACACAACAAACTAAACCAGCATGGCATAAAAAGTAGCGTGGTCAGCAGCTGATGAAGTAGGAAGCTACATTAGGAGCTATGTCGTTTGGAAAGCTAACTGGCTAACAGCTAAAGGTGAAAACACAACAAATTAGTTTCTTCACCTGAAGGAGAAATACCTGGGTCAATACCAAGAAAGTCACATGAGGAGGAGAGCCAATCAACTGATTTGTGAACCAAAACAAGCAGGAAGTGATGCTGCTCAGTCAAGCATAGCTGAAGCATTAGCTAGCTAGTTAGTTAGCTAATTAGCTAGTTGTAGTCTCTGTGACAGAAAAAGCTAATGGTTGAGAGAAATTAGTGAAGTGGTGACTTGTTGTGCTGTATGAACAGTGTTAGCTTAGCCGCTATGCTAACTTCAGTTGTGTGCTTGGCTTATGGCAGATTTGAACTTCAGAGCGTATTTAAGTTTAGCATCACAGAGGCTAATTAGCTCCGGAATCATAACCTGCTAAAGATCAGATCTGATGACATCATCAGTCATTTTATTTGCTGATACTATTTATGTTTTATACGACTAGCAGCACAAGTTATATTGAGTTATTGTATACGACCTAAAATATTACAAGATTTAGTTATACTTTTACTGTTTCTACTTTTACACTTAATTTTACTCATATTGTTATAGTTTGTAGTTTTATTTACTTCTAAAATCACCAATACAACTTGTTTAATGTTACATTACTGATATCGTAGGGTCTGGTATGGAAAGCCAAATGCACCAAAATTAATTATATAAAAAATGATATTATAAAATAAATGCAAAAGTACCATTAAATTATGAAATAATTCCATAAATCATTATTATCATGAAATCTTATTTCATAATAACACTTTTATTTCATAATGCCCCATTTTTAAATTCTCTTATTTTATTTCATAGCACCAGTTTTATTTCATAAGAACACTTTACCCCATTTTAGAAGTCTTTTCTTTTTATTTCACAGCACTGTTTTTATTTAATAATAACACTTTTATTTCATAATCTTTATTTCATAGCCCAAGTTTCAGTAGACACATGTAATAATTTTTTTAAAATGCTGCAACAGAGAATGTGCAGAGAATTGGAGGATAATAGAAAAATTTCACAGCAGCTACATCAAAAGTTTCTAACTCACCACTGGGCGTGGAAGATTCCGTAGAAGGTGGTTCCCCTCCAGTCTTGCCCCGGCAGCGTGAAGACCGCCCGCAGGTTGTTGAACGCGACATGGCGTTCAGGGAGGGAGCACTCCAGTCTGGCTTTTTGGAAGGTGGTCCACTTTTTCTGCAGGGTCCTGGTACCGCCCAGATCCCCCTGAGAACGAAACATCAGCGCTGATTAGGACGATTAGTTCATTCATGACATCCTGAACCCTCTGCTGTCAACAGTCACACTGACAGATTGTTTGCTGATTTTTAGAGATGTTCCCTCACTTTCCAGAATATTCTAGAATCAAGTAGAAAATTTATAACTTTTTATAATTTATTTCAGACTTTTTGCTCAATTCTTTCAGATTGTTTTTTTTTTTTTTTTAAANTTTTTAAAGAACTAGAGCAGTGGCCATTAAAAACCTGCCTGTTTGGAACGGGCCGGACTTTATGGTGCGCTGCAGCCTGCCTTAATTTTGTTCTGCATGTCCTTGTAAGCTAGCTTTGTTGCTGTACGGGGTCAGGTTGAGACCGTGGCACTGGACCGGAGCGTATCCTGCCACGCGGACTACTTTTTACCGGCACAGCTCAATTCTAGAACCACTCATCCAAACACTTCACATGCGACACTGCACATCGTTTGGCCCTGAGCAATAAACTTGCCAAATTTCAACTTCATACATGCCGGGTTCTAGAGATGTTGGTGCCACAGACAGATTTATGCCTTTATAGTTAGATGAAGAATTTTCAAGGAAAATATCTTAGAGAGAGTTTGCTTTATCTGACCTGGGCATTTTGTCAGAGACCTCATTATACATTTTCAGAATTCCCACACTGGTGGAGCGAAAAGACACCATCATTAAAAAGGGAAGGGGTGATGTGTGTATGTGTGTGTGTTTGTGTGTGTTTTTGTTTTTAGGATCTCAATGTGAATAATTATAAAATGAGGAATTCTGTGTGTTTTTGTGATCTTCACATGATTGTAAACAGGGAATAACAGAGTGAAGTCACAAAGAATCAAAACTTTTTGTCAGATGCAGACCACCCAGGTTTCACCGGTGAAAAACGGGATTTTCCGCCACTTTCCGACTCTCTGACAGGCACGTCAGAGGAAGCACCCCGCGGCCTTCTTTCCTTTAGCGCTGTTACATGTATTCACGTGTAATTTATTGTGGTGGTGGTGGAAAAGCCTCTCAAACAGCATTCAGACAATAGGATATGAAAATCTACCACTTATATCCAGACTGATGACGATAATTACACGCAATTACATCATAAAAATCATATTTATATTGATGAGTAGGCCTTTAACAGAATGCTCCGAGGGTTTAAGAGAGACCCATCTGCCAGACGTTTCTCATTCTTACTATCCTCAGTGATAGTAGGAGCTGTAAAAGGGAATTTAACAAAATGCAAATGCTCATACTACATCAGTGAGATATAGATTGTGTTCCTGCTGCAACAGCAAAATCAGCTGGATGCTCTGAATTATTCATTGCTCAAGTACAAATCGGCTCAATTCCATTCCAGCCACTACACCCTCACCCTATCCACTCCACCTCTATTTATGCATATTAAGGCCATCCGAAACCAGTTAGTGTGAAGTGGAAGTGGACAATAAAAGCTTCACCGATGCTGACTACATTGCTGACTGTACTCCGTTTGGAATAATAAACTTTTGCCTTTTCAGGAACCCAGGAACTTTTCTTCATTTTACAATGAGGAACCAGGACTTATTTTGTAGCAGAACGTAGAAACTTCTTCCTGTTCCACGGTACATACTCTGTTAAAAAGTTCTGGCTCTAACAGGTTTGTTTTGGGATCTGTGGAAAAAAACGTGGGAATCGAACCCAGAACCTTCTTGCTGTGAGGCAACAGTGCTAACCACTGCGCCACCGTGCCGCCCCCTATATAGCACATTAGGGCACATAGATTCGAGATGCTAAGAAATAAACAAACACCGGTCATTGGTGGAGGTAGCTAAGGAAGTTACACACTTCCACTTCTCCACCTTTTTCACGTTCGCTGAGGTACAGCCGCTTATGTTGCTGTCACAGTTCCCACTTCAGCTCCTGTTATTTCCCAAGTGGGCTGTGTGTGGTTAATCAGAGTAAATGGACGACAGATCTGGAAACATCTGGAATCCGTGCTGCGTCACCTTGCAGACGCGGGCCACTCTGGCCACGGTCNTGGAAACATCTGGAATCCGTGCTGCGTCACCTTGCAGACGCGGGCCACTCTGGCCACGGTCAGCTCCGTGTCGCAGTCCAGCTCCAGTGCCCGCTCGCTGAAGAAGAAGTAGATTTTGTCATCATCGCCTTCTTTGCTGCCACTGCTTTCCCTCACCAGGGCCGAACCCACAAAGTCCGGCTCTGCACACACACACACACACACACACACACACACACAGAAGAGTATTTTAGAGAGTGTACAGATATTAACGTAGATCATAACAGAACAAATACACAGGCAGATCTAAGCCAGAGGAGCTTTTGGACTGGATTACACACACACACAAGCTTATTACCTCCATCTCCTTCTCTGCAGCCTCTCCTCACATCTGTCTATTTTCGATCATCAATCACTCTCTCCTTCACCTCATCTCTCCTCCTCCCTATCTCTGCTGTGCCCCCTATTAGCTGTCCATTTAGACTTCTTCTCTCTCTCTCTCTCTCTCTCTCTCTCTCTCTCTCTCTCTCCCCTCTTCTTATTCACATTCTCTCTGTCACCCGTCCAGTTTTCAGCAGACATATCTGGACCTTTTCGTGAGTTTAAATCTGACCGTTTTAATACTTTCATTTCATTTGTTCCCATAACTTTTTTTAGTTTTATTTTTTATTTATTTATTTAGTTTATTTAAAAAGGGACCATGCACAAAAAACATTAATCTCAAACTGAGAAGAGATGCTTTGCACCAGATTTAGCTAACAACTAATTTCCATCTGTAGTACCTGGGCATGTAAACATAAAACAAAACTACCATTAGACATCATTACACACAATTACTTTACACAACCACAAATTTCAAAACAGAATAAAATGTCATTCATAGTCAAAGATAAAATTAATGTTGCTGGTTGCTAAGAATCCATTTTTTTGCATCATGTGAGAAAGAATAAAAATCTGTGCAAGTTTTCAACTCAGCTGGAAGCTTATTCTATTGTTTTATGGCCTTAAATGAAAAAGCAGATTGTGAAAAGCGGTACATCGTATCGGGATGCTTAGATCAGACCTTAGAGCAGACCGGGGCATTCTGCTCAGAGTGGAGCTGCAAAAAGCTCTTCAACGGCAGAGGAGCAGCATTATGAACTATCTTAAATGCCAGCCAAATATCAGAATACAGGATGAAATTTTCAAAACTCAACGGACTGTATTTAGTGAGTTTTAGAAACTTTGTTCTTTTCAGTAGCAAAGCTTCTGAAGCAGCAGTTCCATCACAGGAAACTCCATCTCTCCACTCAAACAGGCTAATGAAAGGAACTTCCTGGAACTTCTGAATAAAATATCAACACATTCTTTCTTTATATATGAAAAAGTGCATTTTAAGCCTAAAGCCATGCAGGTATCATTGCATGAAATGTTTCTGTTTGTCTCAGTCTTAATGTTCTTCTTTGTTTCCTGCTGAGATTTCACTCTTTTCTCTCTCCTTAATTTCTTACTACTTTCTCCACCTCCTCCCTCCGTCAGATAACGATCCCTCCTTTATCTCGCTCCTTTTCTCTATTTGCACTTCATTTCCTGCGCTCGTGCTTTCTCTTGTTCTTTTGCATGTTTCTTTCTCTTTTTGTTAATAAGCGCTGGTTGAGAGTAAGTCGGCATTATCGGCCTGTAATGTGATTTATCTTATTTGATTCTATATTTAATTTGTCACGGTTGCTGTGGCTGTCAGTAGAAAAAGCTTTAACTTGACCTGATACATGATGTTTTATTTCAATTCTTTGGAATCTTTCATGTGAAGACGTCTAATTTTTCTGCTTGATATTTAAGGGTTTTTGTGCTGAAGAAAACTCTAAATACTTGTAAGGTGTTGAGGCATCCCACAATTTCTTTCTCTTTCTCTCTCTCTCTCTCTATCACTTCTTCTGTTTCTCTTACCATTGAGCCAGGCAGGCAGGTACTCGCTCTTCATGCTGTAGTGTTGTTGGCCCAGGTTCCTCAGAATAACTGGCTCGGTACCCAGGAAGTTGTTGAGCGTTGCGGAGTAGAGCTCCTTATCTGCAGCAACAACACGCTTTTGTTTAATTCTGGCTTTAAAGGTAATTAAACAGGCTTATAACGAGTGGAAGTCAATAGTTCTTTACATCGATGCTGTGAGCAGCAAAAAAAAAAAAAAAAAAAAAAAAAAAAAAAAAAAAGAGAAAAGCAGCAAACAGACAACATGTAGCTGCAAAACAGCTGGAACTGCTGCAGCAGCTGTTTGGAGGAATTTGTTGCATATTTTGTGTTTTTGATGGAGATTTAAAGATGAAAAGGAACCAAAAGAGTCAGAGTCAAGAATTCCTTTAAAGGACCATATCATCCATTTTGCATGTTTGAGCCTAATATACTCAATTTTCATACAAGTAATGTTACTGACAATCATTTCCCAAAGCATACTACTGGAACGGTGAATTAAAAATGTTTTTCCTACCTTCCAGACCTCCATTGGTTTCAGTTCATTCTGTTCTGCTATTAAAATCAACTTGTTGATACTTGAAACGTTCTTGGGATAGGTAATCCATCATCACCAACAAAATGTGTATTCAGGTTTTTTTTAGAAGTTACATAATTTTAGTGTTTAAGTGCAATAAAAAGCGTGGAGTGAATGTATGCCTCCACTGGGGAATATAATCCCAAAAGAAGACCTGCGTTTATGGAAAAATTTAAAGGACCATGATTTCATAAGGCTGTGTAACTATTAGCAGCGAAACATGGATTTTTAAGATTACTTGAATATTTGATTTTGAAAGATTTTGCAAAATATCAGGAAATCTGAAATATGGTTTTGTCCTTTGGGAAATGATTGTCAGTAACATAACATGTATGAAACTTGAATATATTAGACTCAAACATGCAAAAGGGTCGGTATGGTCCTTTAATGGGGACATATTATACAGATTTCCATGTTACTATTTTTATTTAGGGTCTATTTGAAACAATTGCACTGCTTTAATGTGCAAAAATCACATCGAGCTGCTTCTGCTTTCTTTTACTGCACCATCACTGTGCACACTGAGTGAAAACAGGCCATATTAGTACTTTCACTTTAACCAGGTACTTTTCCCAGTTTTGAGAAACCTGAATATGTGTGCTAGGTGATTCCTAAAGACCCTGGAATATTGTGATGTGTGTGTGTATGTGTATAATGCATATAAAGCATAAATTTGTATAAATCTGCATACAAACACACACAAAAATGTACTCAAATCCACTTACCCACTATCAGGCCGGTGTGGCCCTTTGCAGGATCGTACGGGCATTTTCCCTTCCCGTCTTCCAGAGTGGCACTGTTGAGGGTAAAATAGTCTGCATTCTGCACTCACGCGCACACACACACACACACACACACACAGACACACACACACAGACACACACACACGAGGAAAGCAGGTGGTCAGTGGTCTGTATGACCGTTATAACACAACTCCAAGCTGTCTGTCTGTTTCAAGAACATCTCCATGCTGTCCACACACACACACACACACACACACACACACACACACACACACACACACACACTTACCACATAGGTGCACTTTGGCTGGAAGGCGTAGGTTCCACAGGTGTAGAGGTGTGTGTGGTTGTAGCTCTGTAGGAAGCGGATGTAGTTGAAGCATTCAGTCTGTGAAGAAAAAACGAACAAATGTTTGTCCTCAGATTTGATTCTAACATGAAAACTTTGTCCTGAGATCGTTAAATATTTCCTTCCACACTTTGCTGGATGAGAATTCCTTTAAATTCTCGTTTAACCTCCATAACCTTCAAACGAGGGTTAGACCAATATAATGCTTGGCTGGTATCGTCCTTTTTAATTAATCATCTCAGTCTAAATTGTTTCTCAATTTCACTTTTCATTTCATTTTTCTTTCTTTTGCCACCTAAAGAAGCTGCGCTGGAACAAATCTTTTACTTGGCAGGAATCAGATGAAAATCTGATTGTGATTTGTGAAAATCTGGATGTTTCAGTCTGCCAACTTTCTACTTGTTTCTAGAAAAAACAAGGAGAGAGGAAAAGAAATTCTCAAAATCTTTAAAACTTTTGAGAAAAAACAGAAAACTGAAATAAACGCCTGATTCTAGAAAGTTTTTATTCTTATTTTTTTTGATTTCTAGAAATATTTTTAACTTTGTTATAGAAAATAACCAAAATTATCTTGAAAAAATTATATTAAGAAAAATACAAAAATATCAAGTTGGGAGGAAAGAAATTTGACAAATAAAACAAAATAAAGAATTGATTCCACAAAGTTTTCGATTTCATACTTGGCTTTTAAATTTTTTTTAGAAAACAGCAGATAAGTCATTATGGAGAAAGATTTAAGTTTAAAAAAACATTCTACCAACATGAAAACTAAAAAAAAAACAAATAGATTGAGTCTGGAATTTTGGGAGAAAAAGCAAAATCTAAAAGATTCTACTACATTGGATCATCGTGTGATTCAATCTTTCAAACATCAAATGAGACCCTGAAACTACATTAAGATGTTTTTGTGACTTTTAGATCTTAAACGGAAAAATCTGTTATAAAGCCAAACTGCAAAAATGATACAAGACTCAAGAGATTAAAATCTGATTTTATCCTAAAGCATTTTCGAGGCTGCAAAGAATGAAATAAAAATTGTATTTGTTATGTGTTTGATTTCGGGCAAATGTTAATGAAACCTAAGATGCTCCTGAACACATCATCAGCTGGGAGACATTTACACAAATAAATCATCTCTGTAACCTTTAAAGTGAACAAAACCCTGACAGCGTGGTTTGTGTGTGTAATTAAGTGTATAATACATGCGGCGTTTTTGTGGAACTGCCCTTTAAAGTGATGAACAGGAAGCCATTTGAATGGAATTGGAAGCAGATGCTCACACAAATAATCCAGCTCATCCAGCAGGAACGTCATATTGATTTCTCGCTGCTGGAATATGAGCCTTTACGTGGTTTAAACTCCTTTTTTACAGCGACGACAATAACCGAAGATGATCAGGACGACGACATCATACAAACAGATAAACACCATGCGCTTAATTCTGCACTTCCAGTTATGGAACCAAATACAACAGCTGCTCTGCTTACTGCACAGCAATTAAGTGTTGATGCAGAAATGATCATTTTCATGTGTTTTTGACTCCGTCGTTTCACATCCAGTTAAATATTTGAATGAATTTTTACATAAACAATGAGATGGTGCTCTGTGCTTCTTTCTCACACACACACACACACACACACACACACACACACACTCACACACACTCACACACTCTCCATGCACTGTGACTCTCTGTAGTGTCTAGATCTCTTATCTGTCTTCTATTTGTGTTGATCTCTGTTATCTAATCTATGTGTATCTAATCTAATCTAATCTAACTATGTATCCTAATCTAATCTAATCTTATCTAAAATAATCTAATCTAATCTAATCTAACTATGTATCCTAATCTAATCTAATCTAATCTAATCTAAAATAATCTAATCTAATCTAATCTAATCTAACTATGTATCCTAATCTAATCTAATCTAACTATGTATCCTAATCTAATCTAATCTAATCTAATCTAATCTAATCTAATCTAACTATGTATCCTAATCTAATCTAATCTAACCTAACCTAAATATGTGGTAGATATACCAGTTAAATCTGCTTTAGAGGTGAAAAGTAAAGCCTTTAAGCCTTTGAAGTCACACTGAATCAAGAAAGTTCTTGAATTTTTCAATTTTAGAAAATCAGTAATTCTAGAAAATAAAAAAAAATATATATTTGGGGAAAAAGATGTCCAAAATTTCTTTGAAATCTTCTCAATATTTAACTAAAAAGAAAAGAATCTCTGTTAGTCTGTGGCACCAATATTTCTAGAACCTGGCACAGTATGAAGTTGAAATTCAGCAGGTTTATTGCTCAGAACCTAAGGACATGCAGCGTCACGTGTGAAGTTGTTTGGATGAGCGGTTCTCGAATTGAGCTGTACCGGTAAAAGGGTCCATGTGGCAGGATATGCTCCTGTTCAGTTGCATGGTCTCAACCTGACCCCATACAGCAAACAAAGCTAGCTCACGAGGACGTGCAGAACTAAATTACGGCAGGCTGTGGCACACACCATAAAGTCCGACCCATTCTGAACAGGCAGGTTTTGAATGGGAGCTGCACTAGTCTTGTAAAATGCAGAGCTCCAAAGCTGAACATCGATGTTTCCTTTGCTGATTAACACATCGTTTTCGCTTTAACACTAGATAAAGCAGCAGGAAATTTATTAAGGATCTTAAACATGAAGCAGCTCATTAACATGCTGATCTTTACTGGCTTTTACCTGAGACACACCTGACAACAAGGTGTCACTAACGAGACAAAGATGCGCTGATTAACGTAAGGAAAGTATGAGCTTTATTAATGAGCTTTAATTAACACTGTAGTTACTGTGATGTTTTATGAATCAACCCAAAGTGTCTTATCGTATTTCATATGCAAATCTCTTCATCATTTTAACATTCTGGCAAAACATTGCAACTGAAAATTAATCAGTTTTGTCTCATTCTGGCACATTTAGAGCTTAATGTTGTTGCTGTTGAACGCTTAATAAAACACATAAAAACAGCAAAAATGCTCAGTAGGGATCTCCTGATATCATCCTGTCAAATTCTCTCCATTCTAAAGTCATTTCTGAAACTTCATATTTTAGTAGCTGCTTATAAAAATCTTGATATTTCTGCCTTTAAAGGACCATACCACCCATTTTGCATGTTTGAGCCTAATATATTCAATTTTCATACATGTTACGTTACTGACAATCATTTCCCAAAGGATAAAACCGTATTTCAGCTTTCCTGATATTTTGCAAAATCTCTTAATCTTTCAAAATCAAATATTCAAGTGATACACCCACCTTAAAAATCCATGTTTCTCCTGCTAATAGTTACACAGCCTTATGAAGTCACGGTCCTTTAAATTTTTCCATAAACGCAGGTCTTCTTTTGGGACTATATTCCCCGGTGGAGGCATACATTCACTCCACGTTTTTTATTGTGCTTAAACACTAAAATTATGTAATTTTTCAAAAAAAAACCTGAATACACGTCTTGTTGGTGATGATGGATTACCTATCCCAAGAACGTTTCAAGTATCAACAAGTTGATTTTAATAGCAGAATGAACTGAAATCAATGGAGGTCTGGAAGGTAGGAAAAACATTTCTAATTCACCGTTCCAGTGGAATACTTTGGGAAATGATTGTCAGTAACGTAACATGTATGAATATTGAATATTAGGCTCAAACATGCAAAACGGATGGTATGGTCCTTTAAGCATAAAATAAGGCTTTGAAAATGGTGAAATGTTTTTTTTTTTTCTTTTCTGCAAAGAAGGAAATGGATCACATGACAAAACAATGCACAGCTTTTACAGAATGAAGTTTCTTGATTAGTTTCTGAGACTTCAGAGGGTTAAACTGATTTTTGGGAGCTGAATTTAGAATCTGCGTGATATTAAAGGGCGGTGGTTATGTATTTCTCACATGTGGAGACGTTTCAGCTGGAGTCAGATCGGCTTTTGAAACCACATGAGAAATAAAACTGCGTTTCTGCGTGTTTCTATAAAAGTGTTTTCAACGCAGTAAAAAGAGACAAAATTCTCTCCGTTTATATTCTCACATGAAGAATGGAAAGATCATAAAGCTGAACAACTTAATGATCAATCCCACGTTACAGCCCATCGTATAAATCATCATTACTTATTTAAACAAAGAAAAACACCAGCATAACACAGACATCTTTATAGGTTAATAACATTTGTTATTTACACATTCTGTGTTTTTTATTCAGACTTTATTTAACTTTGGCCTGTTAATCTGTGTTTTATATTGAGTTCAGTTTTTTTTTTTTATTTAAACACTTTTTTTTTTTTAGAGATAAGCTCTTTAAATGAAGTTTATTGTTGTCAGATCAAAATAAAACTGTCTGCATGTTCTTACATAACATGTACCAAAGCTGAAAATGACATTTCTATTTTTTTTATTTAATTCTATTCTATTTAACTCTACTCTTTATACTCTGTTCTGTCTATCCTATTCTCTTCTACTCTATTTTCTTTTTATTATACTTTATACTATTTTAATCTATTTTGCAATATTGCATTCTACTCAATTTGATTAAAATTTGATCCACTACACTCTACTTCTATTCTGCTTACTTTAAAGTATTATATTTTAATCATTACTGCAGTACTATTGTACTGCATTCTACTAAATTCAATTGAGTAGAATGCCATACTGAATTAAAGTAAATTTACTCTACTATACTGTACTTGACTTTATTCTATTCTATTCTACTATAGTCCCTCTGACAGAATCTCTGTATCACACAGATTTTTCTTGAAGATAAATACTTCCTGAACTTCTGTAAATTCTGCTGATCCAAACACACAGTTTGAACTTTAATGTATTCTAATGGAACGACTGGAAGGTTGCCAGTTCGAATCCTCAGACTGTTCAGGGAAAATGTAATTGGGGTCAGTGAATGATAACGTGCCTTGTCCTCTCTTTAAAAATAATTACTGCCACAGTGCCTCTGAGCAAGACAGATAAGGTCGGCGTGTGAGCTGCGTTTACCTGGTTGTTCTTCCCCTTAGCGACACATTCCCGCTTCTTATCCTGAGGAGCCGGCCACTCGATCTGAAAAAAAAAAGTTATAATAAAAATATAATCTAATTATAACTAAAACATGAAAGTAAACTGTGTATTTAATGTAGTTTTGAAAACATTTATCTAACTGCAGAAATGTGAAACAGAAAAGAGAATAAATAAACCAAACTATCATCTTATTAAACCTAAACTGTGTTACTGAATGTATAAGAGACTTAATATATGTGTGTATATATGTACAACAATATGCTCATATATAGAAATGTCTGTCTGTCTGTCTGTCTATCTATATCTATCTATCTATCTATGTATATACTGTATATACCCGTATATGTGTGTGTTCTAAAATGTATATTTTTATTTGTTTTAAGGAACTTTATCATCCATCATCAGGGAGTTACATACTTAATATGTAATTTCATTGTAACATTACAATATACTGTACATTCTATTCTATTCTATTCTATTCTATTCTACGCTACTCTACTCTATTCTATTCCAGGTGGAGGCTGATCCGTAGTCATTATGGGTAACAACAACAACTAAGGTAACAACAACAACAACAACAACCACAATGGTAATAATAACAACAACAATGGTAATAACAATAACAACAACCACAGCAGCAACGACAACAACTACAGTAATAACAACAACAACAACAATGGTATCAACAACAACAACAACAACAACTATGGTAACAACAACAACAACAACCACCACAATGGTAATAATAACAACAACAATGGTAATAACAATAACAACAACCACAGCAGCAACGACAACAACTACAGTAATAACAACAACAACAACAATGGTATCAACAACAACAACAACAACAACTATGGTAACAACAACAACAACAACCACCACAATGGTAATAATAACAACAACAATGGTAATAACAATAACAACAACCACAGCAGCAACGACAACAACTACAGTAATAACAACAACAACAACAATGGTATCAACAACAACAACAACAACTATGGTAACAACAACAACAACAACAACCACAATGGTAATAATAACAACAACAATGGTAATAATAACAACAACAACAACCACAATGGCAACAATAACAACAATAACAATGGTAATAGCAACAACAACAACAACAACCACAACGGTAATAATAACAACAACAACAATGGTAACAACAACAACAACAACAACAATGGTAACAATAACAACAACAATGGTAACAACAACAACAACAGCCACAAAGGTAATAATAACAACAACCACAACGGTAATAATAACAATAACAACAATGGTAATAACAACAACAACAACAACAACAACCACAACAGTAATAACAACAACAACAATGGTAATAATAACAACAACAACAACCACAATGGCAACAATAACAACAATAACAATGGTAATAGCAACAACAACAACAACAACCACAACGGTAATAATAACAACAACAACAATGGTAACAACAACAACAACAACAACAATGGTAACAATAACAACAACAATGGTAACAACAACAACAACAGCCACAAAGGTAATAATAACAACAACCACAACGGTAATAATAACAATAACAACAATGGTAATAACAACAACAACAACAACAACAACCACAACAGTAATAACAACAACAACAATGGTAATAATAACAACGACAACAATGGTAACAATAACGACAACAACAACAACAACGGTAACAATAACAACAACAACCACAACGGTAATAATAACAACAACAACAATGGTAACAACAACAACAGCAACAACAGGAAGAGAACGAAGCAGAAATCTCGTCTGAAGCTGATTTCTGCGTAAATCCCAAGACAAAAGTCTGAAGAAAAAAACGCAGGATAAACATTTAAAAGAAAGACTATAAGAGGAAGAAATGAAGGAGAGTAATGGACAGATGGTGACAGAGGAGAAGACTGTTCCCTCCTCCTCCTCCTGCTCTGAAGTCATTTTTTTCTTTGTGCTCTGCATCACTCACCGAGGAGCCGACAACAGGTGGCATTATCATTATTCTAATACTCATAAGCCTTAGTGTGTGTGTGTGTGTGTGTGTGTGTGTGTGTGTGTGTGTGTGTGCATGTGTCAGACTAATAACTGCTCATTACGCTGCTAAATCAGATAATAATTCTCCAAACCACTGCGGGCCGCTCCCTGAACCTTCATCACACCGCTGTAATTGTATTGATCACAATAAGCACTAATTATTGTGTGTGTGTGTGTGTGTGTGTGTGTGTGTGTGTGTTAGGTCAAGTCAAGGGTTTTTAATAGAGTGCTTTTAACAAACACACCTGCCCTAAAGTGCTTCACGGAGAGAACACGCTACACAAATTAAGACAAGGCCAATAAAGAACGAGACGGAATAAGTGCATCATAAACTCCAAGGAACAGGGCCAGTGTGTGTGTGTGTGTGGGTGTACACCCACACACACACACACACACGCACACACACAGGATGTTTGTGCTGATAGCGGTGAAACATTGGAGCCAATATCTGCACATAAAGTGTTACCGTCTTCATATTTGGCAGCTTAATCACAATATATTATTGGAGGCTTTTAGAAGAAAAAATATCATAAATAACTTCCAGATAAATTAATAACTCTAAAAAAAATAAGCAAAATGTGACAAAACATCTCAACCAAACAAAACAAAATGTCCTTAATTACAGCAATTTAAGTATAATTGTGAAAATGTCAGAGTGAAGACTGTGTGACCTCGGCTGGTAATTTAGCGAATTGAATAGAATTTATCACTTTTGATGTTTTATTTCAACATTTAATTGAATATCTGTGAAAAACAGTTTGAGCTGATAAAACTAACACACTTTGTTTTATGGTTATTTTATTCTTAAAAAAAAATTATTAAGCTTAAAAAAATATGCTGACAGAATTTAGGCTGGAAAAGTCGAAGTATTAGAGGCAAAAGTCAAAAATCTATCTAATTTTATTAAATTTTAGAAACTTTAAAGGGGAAGTTTCGTAACATTTTAGAAGGTTTTACAAGGATTAAAGATTTAATAAAAGAAGAAAAGGCCAAATCCTCAATGACAAACACAACTCATCTGACTCTTTCAGCAGTTTATTGCCTGACAGAAAATCAACTTTTAACTTCTCAATGTCCTGGAACACAAAAATACGGGAAAAAAGGAATAAAGTAAAGTCATATACATTCCTGACCTCCCGTTAACGTAAGGGTATGTTAACGGGCAGATTACGTTTTATGACTTCTTCCTCTCCAAGTTATATGTCAGGAATATTTTAACCTTCTATATAATTTGATTTATTGCATATAAATATAACGTGTGTTTAACTCTGCAAGATGAAGCATTGGGAAAGTGTGTGTGTGTGTGTGTGTGTGTGTGGTGATTCACCAGTGTGGTAGATATAATGGTTAATTCACTTTAAAAGTCAAAAATAAAACCTTTAACCCTTTCAAGTCACAGAGAATCAAGAAAATTTTTGAATTTTTCAATTTTAGAAAATTCCTAATTCTTGAAAATTAACAAAAAAATATTCTGGGGAAAAAAAATGCAAATTTTTTTTAAATCTTCTCAATATATAATAAAAAAATTCTTGATTTCAGAAAATTTGCAAATTCGAGGAAAAACTTTCTAGAAGAATTTTAACAAAAGCAAAAATATTTTCCACACTTGATGTTGTGTTGTTTAGACTGCAGAGGGCTATTGTGTGTTGTGTGTGTGTGTGTGTGTGTGTGTGGCGATTGACCAGTGTGGTAGATAAAACAGTTAAATTCACTTTAAAAGTCAAAAATAAAATCTTTAACCCTTTGAAGTCACAGAGAATCAAGAAAATTTTTTAATTTTTTTCAATTTTAGAAAATTCGCAATTCTTGAAAATTTAAAAAAATATATTCTGGGGGGAAAAAATCTGCAAAATTTCTTTGAAATCTTCTTAATATATAATAAAAATAAATTCTTCATTTCAGAAAATTTGCAAGTTTGAGGAAAAACTTTCTAGAAGAATTTTAACAAAAGCACAAATATTTTCCACACTTGATGTCGTGTGTTGTTTAGACTGCAGAGGGTTACGGTGTGTGTGTGTGTGTGTGTGTGTGTGTGTGTGCGTGTGTGTGTGTGTGTGTGTGTGTTACCTGTGGCCGCAGCTGTCTGCTGATGTCGTTGGGGTCCAGAGCGAACAGCGCCTCTCGTGCTCCGACGTATAAAACCCTCTCGTGTTCGGACAGCGTCAGCATGCTGTAGTTGGACACGGCCTGAACGCTGAATCTCGCCATGCTGTCCAACACGTCTGCACAAAGACACACACGTGTTCATCATGTTACATCTGCACAGACACACGTGTTCATCATGTTACATCTGCACAGACACATGTTCATCAAGTTACAACTGCATAAAGACGTGTTCATCATATTGCATCTGCACAAAGAAACACGTGTTCATCATAATACATCTGCACAAAGAAACACGTGTTCATCACATTACATCTGCACAGACACACGTGTTCATCATGTTGCATCTGCACAAAGAAACACGTGTTCATCATGTTACATCTGCACAAAGACACAGGTTCATCACGTTGCATCTGTACAAAAACACACACGTTCATGTTACATCTGCACAAAGACATGTTCATCATGTTACATCTGCACAGACACATTTATCATGTTACATCTGCATAGACACGTTCATCACATTACATCTGCACAAAAACACACGTTCATGTTAATCTGCACAGACACACATGTTCATCATTTTACATTTGTACAAAAACACACGTTCATGTTACATCTGCACAAAAACAAGTTCATCATGTTACATCTGCACAGACGCATGTTCACCATGTTACATCTGCACAGATGCATGTTCATCACGTTACATCTGCACAAAGACATACACATGTTCATCATGTAAGATCTGCATAAAGACACACATGTTCATTTTGTTACATCTGCACAGACACGCATGTTCATCATGTTACATCATCACAGATTCCGCTCAGCTGCTTCATATCTGACTCTTTTTTTATTCGGCTGCTGACAGACGACAGAAAGAAGCTGAGAAGAACATTTCACACTGACGTCTCAGCTTCTCACACCATCTCATCCTCTGCTGTTCCAAACTCCATCCTTCCATCTCTCCATCCACCCACTTCTACACATCTCACACTTCTCCTATCTTCCTGTAGAACCGCTGGAATCCATCAAAAAATATGACCGTTTTCCAGAATTTTGAAGAATTCTTAGGCATTTCCATCGGTCTCCTCTTCCCTGGTGAAACCTGATGGTCATGACGCTACTGTTTAATCTGAGTTGAATGAATTGTTTCAGTGCTGTAACACGGATCCTGTCCCCCTGAGGAGGACAAACGACTGTCTGACGCTTTTACACCTCAATTAAAACGTGATCTAAATATCTAAATGTGACGGAGAAACATGTGATAACAGACATGCAGAGCGCCCACCTTCACCTCACTCCACCACAATAACAGAAAATACACGACTTCTGTCACAACAGAAGATTAATTAATCAATTTATTCAAACTTTATTACATCCAGAAATCCTCTTTTAATAGAAAATTTAAAGTAAAAAATGTAATAAGTGTCCATTCATCCGTTTTCCATCTGATCCACCAGACAACAAGCTACGCAGAGAAGCCAACATGTCCGTCTTCTCGCCACGTCCTCCAGCTTCTCCAGATCAACCAGGCCTGGAAACATCTTGAGATGTTTCCAGGCCTGTTTGTATATGCAGTTGTTATATATTATGCTCAGACATGCAATATCACTGGGATTGTCCTTTAATGCATCTACTCTGAGGGTATTGAGCTTTAAGATCAGGAGGATCAGAGCGTTTGGTCTGATTGACTTCAGAAACCTGCATCTAAGCAGTTTCAGCTACAGATCTGCACGTAAGAAGAAAGATGCCAGAAGATGATAAACTGTAAGTAAATTTAGCAAAGCAAGAACCAAAGAGCTTCTCAAAGAAAGATGCGAGCAGCATCATGTGTGTAACAATCAGAGTTATGGTTTTAATTTGCATCAAGGGCTTTGAAAGTTTCCTCCTGCAGAACCAGAGAAAACAAAGCTGATTTCTAATCTGCACTAAACTTCCATCAGCCAGAGTTTAACACCACTTTTAAAAGAGTTTATCAAGCCGGGTGCCAAAAAAACCCAAAAAGAAACAAAAAAGTTTTGCATTCACAGACTCCTTTAATAAAGGTTTCATTAAGAGCAGCAATTTTTAAACTGAGATAATCAGCTAACAGAACTCTGGACAGGAAGCTGAATTTGTTGGTTTAAAAACAAATTTGTCACGTTTTAGACTGGAGAATTTTCTGAGGATGAGCGCATGAAAACCAGTCCTTCAGTGGAGAGAGGCAATTAAACCCGAGCTGTACGGAACACGGCGGCTATGCTAACAATGGCTTTAAAGGACCATACCACGCATTTTGCATGTTTGAGCCTAATATATTCAATTTTCATACGTTATGTTACTGACAATCATTTCCCAAAAGATAAAACCGTATTTCAGCTTTCCTGATATTTTGCAAAATCTCTTAATCTTTCAAAATCAAATATTCAAGTGACACACCCACCTTAAAAATCCATGTTTCTCCTGCTAATAGTTACGCAGCCTTATGAAGTCATGGTCCTTTAAATTTTTCCATAAACGCAGGTCTTCTTTTGGGACTATATTCCCCGGTGGAGGCATACATTCACTCCACGCTTTTTATTGAGCTTAAACGCTAAAATTACGTAACTTGTAAAAAAACCTGAATACACGTCTTGTTGGTGATGATGGATTACCTATCCCAAGAACGTTTAAAGTATCAACAAGTTGATTTTAATAGCAGAATGAACTGAAACCAATGGAGGTCTGGAAGGTAGGAAAAACATTTTTAATTCGCCGTTCCAGTAGTATGCTTTGGGAAATGATTGTCAGTAACGTTACATGTATGAAAATTGGATATATTAGGCTCAAATATGCAAATATGGTCCTTTAACCCTCTGGAGTCTCAAATATTTTTGCTAGAAAAATTCTTCATTCTTGGAGAAAAAAAAAATCCAATCTGAAAGAACTGAGCAAAAAAAAAAAAAAAAAAAAAAATCTAGAATCAATTCAAAAAAGGTTTTCTACTTGCTTCTAGAATGTTCTAGAAAATGAAGGAAGTCACCAAAAAACAAAAAATAATGATATAATAATAAGTAATAATGATGATAATGAAATAATCTGAGGACTAAAGCAGAGAAGGAAAATGCACAGAAATGCATCCAGATAATAAATGTAATTGCATGATAGGGTTGTTCATCATGTGGACAGCACATCCAGATTCAGATCACATCTTTAATACCGAGTTTAAACGAGCCCCTTTCCTCTGATGAGGCGATTACTCAGAGTATTAATGGAATACTCGGCCGCGTGGAAACGCAGATATCGATCCTTTGACATCAAATAACTGAGCGGGTTGACATCATTTATCTCAGGATGTCTGATTCATGGTGTGGCTGCAGACCGACATGGAGAATCTGAGGAGGAGGATCACAGAAGCATCAACGTCTAATGCAGCAAAGTTGACTTGTTTCAGTTCATGAAAATTTTAATGGAAGTATTTTCCCTCATTTCGTCGTAAATACACGTGTGTGAGGAAATGCAGATTGCTTCAGTGATTATTAACACAACAGGCCGTGTACACGCTTGAGTAAATCAATGTGTATTTGCAGGATTTCGGTCTGAGACTCTGAATATTCTAGCATTTATTCACGCTGATTCTGAATTGATTATGGCTTACATGATGTTTGATAAACTGATTTATTACCTTAATCAGACAGAATCAAAATTTTACCTGCAGTAAAAGTGATTACTTTGCAATAAAAGCTGAGAACCCCAAAATCGAGACCTGCACCGGCAAACCAATGCACATAGCAAAAAAATAAAAAAGAAAAAAAAAAGGACTTTAGATGTTCCGTTTTAGTATGAGCAATGTAGTATATTTAGTATACTATAGTATATTTGGCTTGATAAAGGTCAAAAATGATGATGCAATTGCCTTATTATCAGTCGGTATAGTTGGAGTGTTGTAATAAATGCACACAAATTTCAAAATTATTTGCAACGCGGAGTCGCGTCTTGGCTTGTCAGTTTACAATCTGAATTTTAAAAAAAAAAGAATTAGGACTTGTGACTTGACTTGTTGCCAAGACTTAAGACTTATTTCTGACTTCGTGCAGGTTAATACTTTCCTTATATTCAGATGAAGATAATAAATTGATTTTTTTTTCAAACATCATGTAAACACCTTAATATTTTAATACTATTACTTTTTATTAAGTACATCTCAGAGCTTTTATTCTGCTCTTCTAGTTGCTCCCTCAGGTCGTCAGAACAGATTTCTGGCAGCGCCCCGTTTAAAACACGTGGCGATCAGGTCTTTGGAGTGCTAGCACCAAAACTCTGGAATGAGCTGCCATCATCCTTTCGTTTTATTGATTCAGAGGAGGCTTTTAAAAACAGCTAAAGACGTTCCTATTCAGACGGGCATTTGGGTAATACCTTATTTGTTCTGTTTGTCTAATTATGTGTGATTTCACACCACATCTACCTGTTTGCATTGTTTTTTGCTTTTATTTATTAATTTTTAAAGATGCTCTATAAATAAACTTTACTTACTTACTTTACTTAATTAGACTGAAATCAGGTAAATCGGTGTAAGAAAACTCCAAACAAAAAACTTAGACATGATTTTAAATCTTTTTTTTCAACATGTAAACGTTGTAATCACATTAAACCACCTCTGCGTGCATTTCCTCACCTGTCAGACTCTCCTCATACTCTGATTACGCAACCTGTCATGTTTATTCAGCGATCCGTGGAATCGCATTAATTCTATAACGCCTTAATCAGAGTACAGACAATCTGTGTGTCGTGTGTATGATCGTACTGACTTGGTGCCACCTCTGCTTTTTAAAGTAGTCCTTTACACGTGTAACATGTTTGTCTTAAAGAGACAGTGCATTAAATGACCTGTTTTCACTCAGTGTGCATAGCTGTGCTTCAGGAAGGGAGAGTAAAAGTGCATCCCTCTGCTTTTTTTCCGCATTAAATCAATGCAAAAGTTTTAAAATTGACCCTGAATGCAAATAAGAACATGGAAATCTACACAATACACACATACACACACGCGCACGCGCACACACACACAAACACACACACAGCATATAGATAAATTAGTGATGCAGAGCTGAAGAGAGAAGGGTGGTGTTTAATTTTCTCATTTCTTGTAGTGTCATCTGTCTCTCTCTCTCTCTCTCTCTCTCACTTTATCTGGGCTAAAAGAATGTGTGTGTGTGTGTGTGTTAATTGTGCGACAATGCCAGCCTGGCCTGCACATAAAGTGATCTCATAAATTGAAAGATAATATTTCCATTTTTTTTTTCTGCAGGAGGAATATTTTCACCTCCTTCATGTTTTCCTGACTGAAAATAGCAGCAGAAATGCAGCGAGGGAGAAGAGAAAGGCTGATGATTTATGATGCGACTAACTGCTCATGTGATGCTGTGGCCTAGTTGGACGAGATAAGATTTATATACAGCAAGAGAGCAGCGCTGGATGAAAGCACTGTGTGTGTGTGTGTGTGTGTGTGAGAGAGAGAGAGAGAGAGAGAGAGAGAGAGAGAGAGAGAGAGAGAGAGAGAGAGAGGAAGGGAAGAAAAGGTTTCTGGTTTGAATTTCTCTTTCATTTGTCACCCAAACTGGTTCTAGTATGTTTAACAGAAATGGATCACATGACTACGGTGGCCAAGAAGTGCAAAACACATGCGCAAATCGCAAAATTCAGTTAACGATTTAGCACAGAAGAACATTAACAAGAACATTAACAAGTTAGAAAACACTTAACATATTACAAAACACTTAAAAAAATTTTTTTAAAAAAAATCACAAAACACTTTAACGTTTGACGGAATGGAAAAGGTAGGGACAAAAATTCTTGTTTGTGATTGGACAGACTCGTGCCAGTTACTTTTTTTCAGGAACTCTGCAGAAGTAGAGCGTGGCGCAATCCAGCAGCCGTTCCTGAGGAAACTGCCACACATTTGTTCTGAGCCTTTCCACGAAAGAAGAGGAAAAAATCTGCGTCATCCTCTCTGTTGTTGCAGGACCAGTGGTGTGTCGCCGCGCATAAGAGACGGAATTCTGTATTTTCTGTATTGTGGGAATAAATTTCAGTCACTTCTCGGGATGAGCCGAGTACTCGGATGAAACGAGTATCCATTACGGATAATGCACTTTTTATGAGCACGAGTACCATCTGAGTAAAATGTGTCTATCTGTACTCGTTAAATAAAAAAATCTGATTGGGTAGCTCTTACTAGTGCTGTGTCACATGGTTGCGTGATCGCCCAGGCAGCCAATCACAGAGCTCCTCTCTACACACAGCTGCTGCTGCTGCTCACACGACTCACAGCCACTCTGCCCATGCTAGCATAATAGCATCCATTAGCTATAGTTTAGCATAGTAGCATCTATTAGCTATAGTTGCTATTCTCAGATTCAGCTCAACATTATTCTCAGTCCACAGCTAAACAAACACACGTGGACATTCACACGCAACATACTGATACAAACAGACATTTCTACTAGCTTCTAGCTTCTAGGCTAACTAGCCAGTTAGCTAGCGATTCTTAACTCTCTGGGTTAAGCCCTGCCCACTTCTGGGTTGAGCCCTGCCTATCCGAGTATGGATATGGATAATTTAGTTGGTTGAACGGATACAGACACTCATCCTCACTCCCAACTTTTTGTTATTTGTGTGAGAAGATGCTAACTGTATTAAAGAATATGTTTCTGATTTGTGAATATATTTTCTGATTTTTGAGTATGTTTTCTGATTTCTGAATGTGTTTTGAACTTCTCAGCCACCGTACATGAACAACCAGTTGTAGAAGAATTTTGTAGAATCTGTTTTTTCTCCACAGCTTCCATAAAGTTTTTTTTTTTTTTTACCCTATTTGCTGAGATTTCAAATATAATTTTAAAATAATTTAATAATTTGTAAAATAACATTTCTAGACTTTTTTTCTCAGATTTTATTTTGATTTTTATTTTGTCAATCAATTCATTGTTTCAGATTTTTTTTCTTTTTTGATTCTCGAAACTCTTAAAAACTGCTTGATTTTGATTTTCCAGAATCAAGAATTTTCAAGAAACATTTTCTAAACATAAGTAGTAATTGATAGGTAATTTGACATTGAAAATCCTTCTGAAATTGATCATTTATTTTAGATTTAGATTTTTTTTTAAAAAAGTTTTAAAGATTTCTGGAATCTTATCCCTCACATATTATTATTATTATTATTATTATTATTATTNAAAGTTTTAAAGATTTCTGGAATCTTATCCCTCACATATTATTATTATTATTATTATTATTATTATTATTATTATTTTTCATGATAAAGAATTTTCTAGAGGCAAATAGAAAATTGGCAGGTTTGGCAGAATTGGCAAAATAATCATCAAGCCAAAAATAATGCTGCAGTACTTTTTTCAAAGTTTTTTTTAACGGTGCAGTATTTTACTTGATAAATGAAAAGTAATGAAATGAAAAGTAAAACTTCAATATGACTTCAGACTCTAAATGGTTAAATCTTTAGAATATGAACATGCCCTTTTATGTCCTCGTTTTCTACTCTCTCTGTCTCTAACTGATTAAGCATAAAAGTCATTCAACCTAAGGCTGCTGAAAGCTTTCCATTTGTTTATTTATTTTTAACATACAGCACAGAAAATGGAGCTTTTTATGTACACAGCAGCAAAAGATCGCTGCACCGACCACATATGACCAAAGGGGGCACTATAACCAAGAACAATGTATCTGTGATTAATATTTAAAAACTTGGGACTTCTACAGTGAAGCTGCCAACAGCTGATACTCAGAAGAGTTTGTCAGCAAATTTATACCTGAACATTTTTATGAAAAAGCTACTAGATATTAAATAATTTCAGTGTTGAAGCCATAATTGTTTTTAAGATGCTTTGAAACAACATTCTAACTGTCAAACTCAATGAAGCTGCTGCTGTTACAATGTTCAGTCCAATCTGTCCCAGAGTTAAAAAGCTTAAAAAAGATGTATGAAAGGATGTGTGAGAGAGAGAAAGAGAGAGAGAGAGAGAGAAAGATATTCTCTCTCTCTTTCTGTAATAATACAGAAGAAAGGAGGATGAGAACGCAGTTCAGCTTATCTGAACAGCAGCCATGTATAAATATTGGAGAGTATGTACAGATGAGAGAGAGAGAGAGAGAGANCACACACACACACACACACACACACACACACGCTCCTGAATAGTTCTCCCTGGTACCTGCTGAGCGGCTTGACGGAGACTTTTCTCTGAGGTCGAAGGATTCAGCCTCTCTGTCATTAAGAGGCGGCACGGTCGGACGCATTTACCATCTGCCGCCACACCGTGGCAGCACTGAGGCAACCTGCCTGACATGTACACGCGTGTGGTGCCACTCTGCATGATTGTGGCTTTAAGAATGAGAGTAGTTTGTCCATGTTAAGGTAAATATATCTGCGTCTGCATGTCTGTACATAAGAACATGTTCGAGTGTAAAGTTTTACGAAAAATCTAGAAATCTTAAAAACTTTTTGAAAATATCTTGACTTTCACGTGATTCAACGTATTCTGTCAGTTACACGACAGGCTCGGGTCACAAAATTTTTCTAGTTTGAGGAAAATTCTTTATCTCATTTTTGTAGATATTTTTCCAAGATTGTTTTTATTTCTATTTTTTAGATTTTCTAGAACAGGTGTAGCACCCGTTCAAAAACGTGCCTGTTGGGAATGGGCCAGACTTTATGGTGCGCCGCAGCCTGCCATAATTTAGTTCTGCATGTCCTTGTGAGCTAGCTCTGTTTGCTGTACGGGTCGGGTTGAGACCGTGTGACTGGGCCGGAGTGTATCCTGCCATGCGGACTACTTTTTATTGGTACAGCTCAATTTGAGAACCGCTCATCCAAACAACTTCACACGTGACGCTGCACATCCTGAACAATAAACCTGCTGAATTTTAACTTCATACATGCTGGGTTCTAGAGATGTTGGTGCCACAGACAGAGATTTCTGCCTTTATAGTTTGATCAAGTAGAAAAAATAAGAACTTCCTGGAATCAAAACTTTGGAAAAGCATGGGAACATTTTTCCCATGTGTTCTCTAAAGTTTTAAAGATTGCTTTAATTTTTAAATTTTTTTTTTTTCAAAATCAAGCATTTTTTTTAGAATGAGGTAGATAAAATTTCAAAAGCCACATTTTAACATTTTGTCTAAAAGGTTGTTTGAAATGCAGCTTTTGTAATGGCAAACAAAAGAAACATTTTCAGAGGATTAAGATAAACTGCACGACTAAATTAAAGAAAAAAAAAAAGAGAAAAACTTTTTCTGAGAACCAAAAGAAGGAGAAAANACTAAATTAAAGAAAAAAAAAAAGAGAAAAACTTTTTCTGAGAACCAAAAGAAGGAGAAAAGAAAAGTCCAAGCCACGAAGTCCAAATACATGACAATAAAAGTAGCTTTGTTCTGGATCAAACTATTAAAGGACGTAAAACAAATCTTCTCATTGTCTGATGAAAAAAAAATAAGCTTTTTATTTACTATATTTAAGACCTTTAATACTTTTTAAAGCTTTAAACATGGATTATTTTAAGGAGTTTGTGTCAAGGCGGTTTGGTTAAATTACAAGGCCTTTGATGCTTGGAGACGAAACACAAAAAAAAAAAAAAAAAAAAAAGAAGAGATCTAAATAAGAGAGAGTGAATAAGAAATGAAGGAAGAAAGGAGAGAAAAGCACACAAAGAAAAGCCAAAAGCCAAAATAGAAAAGGGAAAATACAGAAGACAAACCTGATGAGGTTAATGCCATGGAAACAGAGATCAGACCCCTCCGCTGCCTCTCTCTCTCTCTCTCTCTCTCTCTGTGTGTGTGTGCGTGTGTGTGTGTGTAAAAAAAAAAACAAAAACAGTGAGTGCATAGTGTCTTTATACAGGGATGTGAGGGACCAGAAATAGAATAATATGGAATGGAAACAGAATAGAAGCAGACACAGGGTGTGACTGATGTTTGGAATGTATGTGTGTGTGTGTGTGTGTGTGTGTGTGTGTGTGTGTGTGTTATATGCTGTTTCTATAAAGAGACAGAAGCTACTTTTTTGCTGTTTGGGCTGATTTAAGTGACATCAAACTGATTCATATGTAAGGATTTTAAAGGATCAAACCAGTGGATTTGCACATTTTTATCCATTTAAATCTCAATTTATGTTAATTCAGCATTATTCACAACCAATTTAACTCTCTGCTGTCTAAAGTCATTTTTGCAATTTTAATTTTCATTGAATTTTTCTTCTCTGGACAGCTAAAAAGCTGCAATTTAAAAAAAACCTTCATAGAGAGCATGACAAATTTTAGCATGCTAAATGTTAAAATGCTTTTAGCATTTCTGTCAAACCAGCAAATTGTTTAATTTTTTTATATATAATTGTTTTGTATTTTTTTTCCTCATTTTTTTTTTTTTTTACTTTTTAATTTCTAAAATTTTCTCGAGACAAGTAGGAAAACGAGAACTTTCTGGAAATTTATAATTAATTTAATCTTTTCATTTTAAAACAGTTTGAAGAAGGTTTTTAGTAGAAATTGGAGGCTCAGCAGAAATGTTTCACAAGCTCATCCAGAATTTGTTTTTCAATGAAGCATTTTGGAATTTTTGTTAATACTCGTGTTATGATATTTTAATGATGTATTTTAATAATATATTTTAAGTATGTCCAGGAGATTAATTGTTTTTTTGTTATTATAAACCTTTTGGAACTGTTTTTTAATGGAATTTATCATGTTGTCGAATCATTTTATATTGTAGGTAGCCGTCTTATCATCTTGTCATGGGACTATGGATGAAAATTAGTCAACTTTGGCTAAATTTGGCATATTTACATTTGATTGTATATTAATGAGCATTGTTCCTATGTAAATTTAAAATTAAAAAAAAGAGGGAATCAACTGGAGATCAAACTTTTCCCTGTGTTCCGCTTTGCAATCATGAAGAAAATGAAAATAGAATGTGTGTGTGTGTGTGTGTGAGAGAGAGAGAGAGAGGGAGACAGAGAGAGAGAGAGAGAGAGACAGAAGATTGATGTTGAGGCCACAAAGGAAACGTGTTCGTGTGTTCAGATTCTGCAGATGTGTGTGTAAGCGTGTGCATATTTTACTGTGGGATTTCTCAGGGTCACGTCTCCATTTATCCACCCAGCCCGACCCAAACCAAACCGAGCCAAACCGAGCTGGACTGAGCTGAAGGATGGAAGTGTGTGTGTGTGTGTGAGAGAGAGAGAGAGAGGGAGACAGAGAGAGAGAGAGAGAGAGACAGAAGATTGATGTTGAGGCCACAAAGGAAACGTGTTCGTGTGTTCAGATTCTGCAGATGTGTGTGTAAGCGTGTGCATATTTTACTGTGGGATTTCTCAGGGTCACGTCTCCATTTATCCACCCAGCCCGACCCAAACCAAACCGAGCCAAACCGAGCTGGACTGAGCTGAAGGATGGAAGTGTGTGTGTGTGTGTGAGAGAGAGTGTGTGTGTGTGCCTGTTGATTCACGGTTGGCTGCAAAGGTCTCAGTCCAGGCCTGGACTCTGTGATCTGCCTCCATCAGACTTCCAGCAGAGCTCCAACCTCCCTCTCTCCCCCTCTCTCTCTCTCTCTCTCTCTCTCTCTCTCGGCTATAAATACACGCAGACTCTGCTTATAGCTTCAAACCGCTGAGCCTCGCACACACCAAACTATGATTAAAGGACTATTTTAGGCGAGCTTTGAAGCAACGACACACTGAATGCCAGGCTCAGACGTTTTGCAGCACCCACACAAACCTGCAGACGTACACAGAGCGTCGCCTCACTCCAGCAGATACCTTCTTTAAAAGAAAAACAACACGACACACACACGAAAACACACACGCCAACGTGGATTCACGACGTCGTCTGGAACACAAAAGTGTGTTGAACAGACGACAAGTTCACAGGAGGATCAGGCTGCACGACAGAATGAGAGCATGAAACGAGAGACAAAAACAGACAGGAAGATGTGCCTTCACCGGCTGGATCTGCAGAATTACCGTTTGGCAATTTTAGAGCCATTTTAGGTCATTCTAAGGTGCTTCTGGAATGACTACATCTCTAATTAGTCAGAGTAGGAAGTTACAGAAAGTTGCTTGTTTGCATTAAAACTGCACTTGGAGCACCTTGAAGATTATGGAAATTAGACAGGCGAGACTGAGATCTTTTGAAATAATTTCTCCTCATCTTTACCACGGCTACAAGCAGCTTTTTGATCTTCTTCAAAAGTCTTGTTTACAAAAACAAGCTCGACAAGTAGTTAAAAATCCTGGTTTCCTGTTGGAATCTTTGCATCTGACCAGTCAGCATGTTTGATCCTGCGAGAACAGAATCATCTGGAGTATGAGTATATTTCTGCTCATGCCTGTCATTATTAAGCTTTGAACATCTGGGAGATTTTCAGGTTTAAATCGCAATAAATCAGCGTTGGTGTCCTCAGACATCGATCATACAACTGTTACTCAGGCATGTAAATGATCAGTCATCTTATTATTGGAACATGCAATCTCTGCATGCATTTTATCATCTGGCACACACTACTGAAGGACCATGGTTTTGCATGTTTGAGCCCAGTGTATGTAACCCACATACACACTGTGTAGCTGCCAACCATTTCCCGAAACATATGACTGGAGCTGTAAATATTAGAATTGTTTTTCCTACCTTCCAGACTGCCATTGGTTTCAGGTTATAGTATATTATGACAGTATTATATTTGTTTATTTCTCTCATCAGGACCTGTTTTGGTTGTGCTTGGGTTCAGGCGTCCCCTTGTAATACCTCCATGCTCCACCAGGAGGCACACCACATAATGACAGAAAAAGCCTGATTGGGCCGATTGATTCTATAACTGTCAAAATACGGGAGATTTATGGGAGAACTCACCAAACGGGAGCACGGCGGGAGACGGGGTAAAAATACGGGAGAAACCCGGAAAAACAGGAGTGTTGACAGGTACAGTTCTGCTACCAAAATGATCCTACTTCCTTCGTGCAAAAGGAAGCTAAATGTATCTCGATCTTTAATATCATGTTCTCCTTTAACGTATTACTAATTTTCAGTTTCATTGTTGTTGTTTTATTTTATTTCTTTTAGGGTGACTATTTAACATCTGTCCAGGGACTAAGATGAAAAATAGCCTTTTGGCTAATTCTGGCTCATTTATATGAAAGTTTAATATGCATTGTCCCTGTCAAATAAAATAAATAAATAAATAAATAAATAAATGTTCCATTAAAAAATACAGGAAAACACACACACACACACACACACACACACACACACACACACACACACAATAGATTATATTCTATTGCAAACTATATATAAATGAATGAATGAGTAAATTATTATGTTTTTATGTCAGGTCAGAAACCCTTAAAATAACAACAAAATAATGTATTTAAGTACTTATTCACATCTGAATCCTGTGCAGTAAAGATATTATGAAGTACACTGATGAATGGAGTGGGAGCCAAAAGTCTGAGACCACTGTGAAAATGCTTCTATTTTGTATTCTTTTTGAATTTAATACCAGATTTTTCATTCCAAATGATAATATCATCTTAACAATTAGAGATAAAAGTTGAATCTTTGAAAAATGTCCATGGATGTCAGAATATCTTAGTATCTTTAGCTTTAATGACAGCATCATGGACTCCACACATCTGTAAAAACCTGATGAGCCATGTTATCCCAGCATGATTTAACAATGTTCCAAAGAGCTTCTAGTGATGTCAGACTTTCTGATTATTTCCACATTTACATGGAAAACATCACGGATTTTACATGTGGTCTCAGACTTTTGGACCCCGCTGTAAATCATTAAAACGTATGTTTTAAACCTGATAATGACTCATTTCAGGCCGTCTCAGCTGCTGCCTGTTGCTTGTTTCTCACAAACGGCGTTCGTAACAGAACAGAGCAGAAGTGGAAGATGAAGGGATGGTGGGAGGAGTGGAAGTTATTAAAGTGGATTAACACAACAACGGAACAAGCTAGCCCAGTGGGGGGATGGTTTTCGGGGGGAGCGACGGTGGAGGGGATGAAGGCGAGGATGAAAGCGAGGGATGAAACAGTCGGACTCGGCGGGGGGTCGTCAACGCAATCCACAACAAGCAGAACAAATCAAGAGCCGGTTGATGCCACAAGTGAGGTTTTTCCTTTCTGGCGGTCGGGTACGATCCCTGTGTGACGGGTACGACACGCACACCAGCTGTGGAGAGTTACAGGCCTTTTTTTGTTCAGGCTGTGGTGATGACACACACACACACACACACACACACAGAGGTAAAGACAGCAGTGTGTGGCTTGATGAGGCCAGTGTGGCTCTGCTGCAGCTTCAGACGAGTCGTCAGACTTTTCCACATTAAAGTCCTGTTTGAACAGATCTCCTTCAACTATAACAGGAAAGAACAATCTCATCACAGGAGCTAAACATATTAGGTGTGTCGCATCGCAATATACTGGCATTGACGATAACTGTGATATTTAAAAAATGAAATATTGATATCATGCTAATAATACACGTATGATAAAATCGTGTAAATAATCCAGCGACTCTTAAATCATTTCTGTTTTTTTCCATTTTCGCTTAGTCTCCCTTCCCCAACGCCCCCACCCCACCCCCAAACACACACACACACATACATGACATGATGTACATGACACATACATGATGTGGGGCGTGGCTAGATGAAAACGCCAATGATGCCGGAGGTAGGGCGAATAAGTCTGTAATTGTCTGCTGTTTCTCCATGCCAAGAAAATTATGAAACAAAAAAATTATGTTTGCCTAGTTCAAGTTAATTTTAATTAATATTATACTGTATTGTGCAGTGCAAAGGCCACTGGCCGGCCCACCGGGAAAAGTCTCGCCTCTCCTGATGGCCAATCCAATCCTGCCTGTGACACAGAAACAAGCTAGCTAACTAGCTACTATCACAGTCTGTGGCTACTACTGCTGTGCTAAATAGTGATGGAGGAGATGACAGACCAGAGCGAGACGCTCTACCCNTGTGGCTACTACTGCTGTGCTAAATAGTGATGGAGGAGATGACAGACCAGAGCGAGACGCTCTACCCTAACCTGAAAAAAGTTAGCTGCCAGTGTGGGAGTTTTTTGGATTTGGTAAAAAAGACAGAGTGTTGGTAGATGCCTCAGTCTGCAGGAAATGCCGATCAACAGGAACCACCAACCTGTTCACCACCTTCACCTCCATCATCCTGCAGGTTTCACCACGGTAGAGACAGGAAGTAGCAGTTAGCTTGCTAGCCCTGAAACAGGAAATGTTCCATGAAGGTCTTAGTTGTGTTGTTAAAGCTGAGTTATCACGGCGTTGGACTTGACAGGATTTTCTCTCTCCTGGTTATTTGTTAGATTTGTGGATCTTTTTTATCAGGTCATCTGGTTCCTTTACACGATCCCTTAAGGTGGAATTGCTCTTTTTGTAGCTTTTGTACAGTTCTGGTTACAGACCACCTCCCTACGTTCATATTTAGAGTGGAATTCATTTGCCAAAAAAGAGGCAAAATGCACAAAAAACAAAGTTAAAGAAGAATTTGACTGATAGCATTATTATTATTATTTTTCAAATTTTCTATAGATATCGTAATAATATCGTTATCATAAATTCTTTGGTCACGATAATCATGTAGTGAAAATCTAATATCGTGACAGCCCTAAAACATACATTAACAAAATCTGTAACTCCATCAGCACTAATTCTACATTGGAAGAAGCCGCATCCACCCAGTCACGCTTTGTGGCTGAAGACGTGATACAGCGCCTCAGACCTGAGAGACTAAGATATACGCTTCATGACAAATTTGAGAAAATCTGGAAAACGTTCTTGGACTAGAGCTAGGCTTTGACCCTGCCCCCTTTGTGAAACTGTATCTGAATTAAATCATAATTGATCATGTTGGAATTTGTTGGTGCATCAGAATGTGACATTTTGTTAAATCTTCAATACAACTGTTTTTTTTTTTTTTTNGTTTTTTTTTTTTTTTGTCTTTTTTTGTTTTGTCTGTTTTTTTCTTTATTTCTATTCTTTTTTCTTTATTTTGCTGTCTGTTACATTTAAAATTAAAATTTATTTTTTTTAAAAAGTAAATAAATACATATAGCAAAAAACAAAAGTCCTATTTGAACAGGAAGAGTCCTACATTGGGACATTGTGTGTGATTTTCTGATTGTCTGCGTTTCGTGCCGACACATTTGCAGAAACAAAATTAAATTTACAGATCAAATCCCAGGCATCCTCATTAGATGTCGTCTCTCGCTCCAGCTGCAGAAGAGCTGACAGAAGTTGCTTTGTGCGTCATATACATGATGCTCAATTAAAAGCTTAATGATGGTTCGGTCATCGCAGACGACAGGAGGCGATGCAACCAACTTGTTAACAGTCTGTCACCCTCGTCTTGATCATAGGAGGAGATTTTGTTCTGTATTCCAGTTTCCTGCTTCTCCAAATGGATCTCCAGAGCTGCAGAGGAGCATTCAGAATTTTCAATCAAATAATCATCAAAATTATTGCATTTAAATATTCCACCACAGCATCTATAGTTATTGACCATTAAAGGCGATGAACAGAAAGATTCCTTGGACGACGGATTTGATTACTGGCACATTTTATGCCAGCTGAATGCTGAATTTGACTTCCAGATGTGTGGAAAACCACATGCTGCTTCACATGATGTGAAGACGTGCTGCCTTCAGGCACTGAACAGGAGAATGGAGCAACATGCTGAGAACATACAAGCACACACTAACCTGAACATGTGTTCATCNTGAACAGGAGAATGGAGCAACATGCTGAGAACATACAAGCACACACTAACCTGAACATGTGTTCATCCAAAGCAGGGCTAGGCAATAAATCGATTTAATCGATTAATTTGATTTTATGTTTTGGCATGATGTGTAAACCGGCTGAATCAGAAAATCGAGATTTATAAAACAAAACAAAACAAAACAAAAAAAGAACAACTACTATCTAACTATTTTTAACGGGGAAAATTCGGCAGCATGTCGCTCTCCGTCAATCAAGCCCGCGTTAAACCTACAAGCCTTGTTTATGCTTTCGCGTGTCCGTGAGGGTCATGGCTCCGTCTACAGCGGACACGGACGCAGTTACTAACCTTACTGTAATTTCTGTAATTGTAATTGTAATTTCATTATATGTTACGTATAATGACAATAAAGCTATTCTATTCTATTCTATTCTTACCAACCAGCCGTCCATCACGTTCGCTGATGTCACGCTCACGAAGCTTTCACAGGTCAGACGCAAGATGCAAGATGCAACAAACACTTTGACTGAAGATGAGCTTGTTTCTAAAAAAGGTAACGTCACTTCATCAGTTGGAAGTTGTTCGGTTTTGCGCTTCACGGTGTGCAGCTCCTACAACTTTTACAGGCCCGTTTGCTCCACGCTTCACGGTGTGGAAAGTTTATAGGTGCTGCAGCTACTAAAAGTAGCAGCCCTGAGAACTATTTTAGCAGCTGTGACAGAAACATGCAGCGGAGTGGCAGCAATGCAGCGCTGCAAGATGCAGATCTACAGTCAAAGCACAGTGAAAAAGCATATTCGAGTTTTTTTTTTTTTTTTAAATCTAGATTTTAGTTTTAGGCCATATCACCCAGCCCTAATCCAAAGACGTGTTGGTACGTTTGATATGTTATAACCTTAATCAGTTTTAAATCAATCAGGAGATCAACAGATGAGCTTGTAGTTGATTCAGAAGTCGTTCAGATAATGTTCTCACCAAAAACAAACCACTACAGACTTCATTTGTGACCAGAATGAGTCCACTTCCTAAAAAGAGCCTTTGTTAGGATGTCTTGGTCCACGCCCAAGTCAAACGCTGAGCTCAGACCTGCACAAACCAACTGCTCCAAGGGGGAAAATGTTCCTGAGTTCCTTTCAACTGGACTAAACTGTGTAGGTGTGATTTCCTCGAAATATAAGACATTATAGTTGAAAACGCCATTTTTTTTTTTTTTTTTTTTTGTTAGCTAACATGCCCAAACATTTTGCTTCCAAATGAAATATTTCTGAGCATTTAATCATTCACAGAGTTTTGTCAGAATAAAAAGCATCTGGAACAGCATTAAGATACAGAACTGTGCCAAAGCCCAGGATTATGATGATTATAATGATGAAATATTTACAAAGATGAATGGAACACATGAGCATCAGCTTTCACACAAAATCCAAAGTGCTACCAGTACATAGGATAAATATATAATCAAGCTGCATCAATGATGGATGAGGTTGATTTTTAAATAAAGGCCAGTTTAGGAAACCTGTGCTTTGCTTTGACCGTGGCTCTAATGCAACCAGAAGGATCTTTAGATAACAGCGGCCGGCCAATGGCTTTTTAATTTGAATCCGCGTACACACTTACACACATAAACACACACACACATCAGTGAACGCAAAGTCAAGTTGACAACGGAGAGCACTCCATGTCCTGACATCTCGTCCCGGCTGTTAATCTTCGCTGACCAATCAGAACAGGGTCAGAGGATGAGTGACACTCGAGGCGGATAAACAGCGGTGATGAATCTGTCCTCCCATCTNCACACACACATAAACACTCATCATCCTCCAGTCACGCAGAAGCTCTCTCGCTTCCTGCTCTGCCCCTCTCTCAACCACTCATTACTCTAATTGGAGGGTTTAGAGAGAGAGCGACGGAGAGAAAGAGAGAGGTTTCTGGAGGTCAAAGAACCAGCCCTTTTCCACCCTCCATCATCTAGCTTTCTTTCTTTTTTCTCTAAATGAAGATGCACATTTGCTTTGGCTTGTCTTTAAAGCTGCTCAGCTCATTTACTGCATCAAAGCTGCTGGATTTTCAAACACAATATAACATTTCAAAGAGCTCGACTCCGCTTTCTTTCTTTTTCTTTCTTTCTTAGATGCTGCAGTTTGTCATACTTTTGGCTCACTGGTCTGGCCTTTCTCCCTAGGCTGGGCTAAGGAGAGAGCGAGAGAGAGAGAGAGAGAGAGAGAGAGAGAGACTGTGTGTTAGATTAACAGTGAAAAACCCAAAAAGACAAAGTGTTTGTGAGAGAGAGGGAAGAATGGCGGAGGGCAGAAAGAGTCATTTATCCGGTTGAAGTGTTTTCATCGGGAACAGAGCAGGTTACAGCGAAAACAGCTGAAAACTACTGGACGGATACCCTCCAATCAGCTGCAGCCGTTTTACAGAGAAATGAGAGGAAAACAGAAAAGAAAAAGAGAGTAAAACTAACAGAAACAACAACATTAAGTAAAACTGGCATGAAATGGGCAGCAGCTCTGCTCCTACAGTATCTGGTGCTAGTTAGCTCAGTTAATCTTTAACTGCTTGTTTTGTTACGGGTTAGCAAATGCAATCAAAAAGAAATCAAATGTCACACAGTGCATAAACAATATAATTGTTGTTTTTTCACCACATTAGAGTTTTAATTTCATGTTAAATATTGCTGTCTGCGCACTCAGCTCTCTCTCTTTTATCCTGTTGCGTTGCTAACTTAGCTAACAAGCTATCCCTCAATATTAGCCATTAGCGATTAACTAAACCCATTTGCTTCCTGGATTGTAGCCTTTCCACCTGCTAGCTATCCCGTCTACTTAATTTACTACATTTATACAACAATAAGTTAGAAAGTAATTAATGCTAAGATGTTTAGTTAGCATAACAGTTTGCTGTAGCGCAGTTTGAGACATGGCTGTGTCAAGTTAATGCTAAATTATATACGTTCATTAATGCGGGTGAGCGTAAAGGCGCTCCAAATGTCACACAAAATGCAAAAACAATTAAAGTGTCACAGATGTAATTTTTAGTACTTTTCTAATTTTAAAAATTTTTTAGTTTAGTAATTTTCTATATGCAAATTGTTAAATCTTGCTGTCTTTGTTCAGCTAAAGTCGCCTCCTGTTGCACTGCTAACCAGCTAACCAGCTAGCCCTGCATATTAGTTATTATTCGCTAAGCTTGTTCGCCTCCTGAATTGTAAGCTAGCGCACCTATAGCCGTCCCAGTCTAGCTGCTCTGTTTACATGATTTATACAGCATTATGTCAGAAAATAATTAATGTTAGGATGTTTAACGAGAGACGGTTGAGTGGAACGTTATCGCTGAATTTATATGTTTTATTACTGCAGCAACAAATGTAGCTCCACACTTGCGTCATTTAATTCAAGTGTGCAACAATATGAAATATAAGCCTTATTAGAAGTGGAAAAAAATAATATATCAAGATGTATGCAACATATACATAATTAGAAAGAGAATAAGAGGAAAAAATGAAAATATGTAAATGCACAGTGTTCATTACAGCTCGACAGAGGGTCATACATAATGTGTGTACAGAACATGTCTCGTTTGGAGCCTGTGCAGATTTGTTTTCTCCTTTATAAATACGACAAACAGCTGGTGAAGAAGAAAAACAAACTGACGTTCCAAACGTCAATATGTGAATTTTAAAAAGAAAAAGAATGAAGGAAAAGAGAAACGAAATACAGATATTTGTCTTTCCCTTTCTGCAACCTTGTTGGAAGCCGCATGTAATTGCCAGGCGAGGGTGGGGTTAATATTATCTCTTCAACCATCTCTGCCCCATTGCCCACCCAACACACACACACACACACACACACACACACACGAGAGCCAGCGCTTCAAATCCCGCAGACTGCCAACGTAAGCATCTCTCTCTCTCTCTCTCTCTCTCTCTCTCTCTCATAAACAAAAGAGGATTAGATAGACATTCAGATAAACACGCACACACACACACACACACACACACACACACACACACACACCCCGTCTCTCCACAAACAGGTATAAACACACACATGCCCTCATGCTCCCACATTTTCCTCAATCTTGTTTTTCATTGCCTGTCTTCTTGCCTCTTTCTTGAAAACTCACGCTGCATACTAACGGCAGCTTTCAGCATGCACACATATACACACACGCACACACACGACGACGACGACACCCAGAGTTCACGTTAATATAGATGCTGCATGTGCGTATGTCCCTGTGGAGACGTTTGTGGAAAATGGAGCAGAGGGTGAACGGCCTGCAGAGTTCGTGAGTGCAACTATTTTTCTTTGCCTCGTCTTTCTCTCTGTCATTCGTCTCCCTTGACTGAAGCTCCTTTCTGTCCTTTTAAGGCAGTCGGTTCTTGGCCTCCCTCTCTGTCCGTGTTGCTTTCTTTCCATTATATCTCTCTTCACTCTCTTTGCAGCCCTCCCTCGCTCCCCCCCTCTCTGTTTCTCTTTCTGCAGCTTGAGTTTTTCATTTTGTCTCTCTCCTATCTCATCCTCAGCAGTGTAGAAAGAACCACAACAAGTCATTTACACTAGCACCGAGCCTGAAAATCCCATTTTTCTTCAACCAAATATATGGCAACAGGTACGATAATCCTACTTGTTTCCAAAGCAAATCAATTTGTATCTGGTGTTTTAAGAAAAAGTAAACATGTATTTGGAAGACGGTTCCTGAGATAAGCTGCTTTGGAAGGAAACTGAGTTATCTCGCCTCTGCTGCCAGATTTCTTCCCGTTTTTCAGAAAAATTAAACTGTAAGTCTGAAAACGAGATAATTTCTGGGTGTGCACTTCCCTTTCTCTTTCCATATCAGATCGTATGACAGTACGCGCCCTGTTTGTGCTGCCTGGTGTGTGTTTACCACAAATGTGTGTGTGTCTGCAGCTGAGATTTGGGCTGCTTTCTGCCAACACTGCTGAATATTTCACCAACAACTATTGACAACCTGTCGATTGTTTTTTTCCCACAATCTCTGGCACAAAATTCCACCCCCACTGCTGCTGATGACTGCAGCATGCGGGGAGGAGAGGAAGGAGGAGGGCTGTATGGAAAGCAGAGTAGAGAGAGTGTGATAGCAGGACGAGAAAGCAGCTTTTGAAATATTATCTCCCCGTCCTCCACCCCCAACACAAAACCATTCTCCTCGAGATGAGCTGAAATCGGAGCTCTTTGTGAAAACACCATAAGAGCATTTCAGGTTCATAAGATGAGCCATGGCGTACAAAGCAAAGAGGGGAGGGATAAAAGGCAACACAGAGGAGAAGGAAGAAGGGAGGGAAAGAGAGATACGGGATGAAAAGTGGGATCAGGGGTAAACAGAGGTGAGAAAACACGCCTTTTCCCCTATTTTCTTTTCTCTCTTTAGAGCATTTGCTTAATCCCCAAGAGACAGAATGAAGCACTTCCTCTCTGAGTGATAAAAAAGACATTTTCTCAGCTTGCAACAATTGTCATTGTTCAACGCTGAAGGACCTGGCAGCAGAGCAGCGCTGAGATAAAGACAGCAAACACAGCAGAGCACCGGGGAAAAACAATATATTGCTTTGCTGATATAACAGGTCTGTGCTGGCCAGTTATTAATGATCAGAAATCAACCACCTCTGATATGAGGAGTGTCCCTGAACGCAGCAACAGAGCATATTCTTCTTATTATTACTTTTATAGCAGATATTATTCTGACCAGACAACTAAAGGAATCTCTTGGGGTCACTTGCAAGGTTATATACCACTCAAAATTTGAAACAATACGGACAGTGTTATGTAAAATGTTATGTAAAACAAACAATGGCGAGCAAATTTGATGGCGGAGGAAGTGAGGAAGTACCAGCACCTATATGATTCCTTCCAGGCAGGGCTGGCCCGTGGCATAGGAGAACTAGGTGGTTGCCTAGGGCCCCACGGCCGCTAGGGGGCTCCACGTCAAGAGTGAAACTAAAGCGAACTTTCATTAGTGGTAAATAAGTTCAGGAGCTGCAGTAACTAAATCTATGTGCTAACTTTGTGAGCTATATTACATGATAGAAGTGGGAACAGTATATATAGAGCTCAATGTGCTTAGACAACTCACTAAAGGTGTGTCATAAAACACACCTTTATTCAGCACAGAACTAATATAACATGGAATTTATGCATATTATGGTTTGACATTATGTTTTAGTTAAGATGAGGCTCATAGAGATGTTTATGGAGTGGGCTGGGGGAATTGTGGGGATGTAAGATTAATACTGTAGAGTGGGAGGTAAAGGCTAGCCACGCCCCTTTTTTATGTTATTAGAAATTATTACAGTAGGTTGAAATGTGTTTAATTTGCATTTTACTTTTGGCTGTTGAGGAGCATGAAATAAGATTAAAAATGACAAATAATATTTAGTAATCCACAGATATTTGTATTTTTATTATTTATTTATTTATTTATTTAAATTTAGCTTGACAGCATTCACATTGAAAACACCATCTCTCGTGCCCCTGGATGGGGGCCCCCAGCAAATAACTTGCCTAGGGTCCCAGAAAGGCTAGGGC
>VXCM01007649.1:43612-54987 GCA_014773175.1 Lucifuga dentata | reverse complement strand
GAGAGAGAGAGAGAGAGAGAGAGAGAGAGAGGGAGGGAGAGAGGGAGAGAGAGATAAGAAGATAATTAAAGGAGATTCTTTATGAGAAAAGCTTTATCAATGAAATACTTTTATCACACACGAAGCGTCTTGATTTGCATATAAAAAGAGAAAAGCTGCGTAAAATATATTCTCATACTTCAGAGAGGATGCATGTGTGTGTGTGTGTGTGTGTGTGTATTTGTGTTTGTGTGTGGCATTTAGATCCATAAGGGACTTCATTTAATGGAATAATTTGTGTAGATTGATGTCACAGTGATGATAAAGATTCACACACTTCCTATTTCTGCTATATAACAAGAAATACACACACACGGCTGTACACACACACACACACACACACACTCACATTTTCAAACACACGTCTAACAGAATCAGAGTCTATTTGATCTAAAATAAAGCACGTACACACATGCACGCATGCGCACACACACACACACACACACGTCATGTCCTGGTGATTTATCACAGGTGAAGACAGGAAATAGACCCTCACAGATCAATCATGAACTTATCAAAAAGAGTCAGGCTTAAAGATTGGCCTTGTCAAAAAGTGATTTAAGACCATGTCAGAGTAGGTGTGTGTGTGTGTGTGTGTGTGTGCGTGTGTGTGTGCACCTCAGAACTCTATACAAGAAATATAAGAATGCGTGTTATAATTCTGTTACCAACAACATGGATGATTACAGTCAATATCCTGTCTCAGTATTTGTCTTGTGTTGCTTAGTAACCATGGCGACGGGATTCTCACCAAAATATCATTAGGTTTTTTTACTATATTGGCCTAAAAAAAAAGGTTCAGGTGTCAGCTCCATTACTGGCTGAGCTGCAGTACATATACTACATATAGTACATATAGTGCATATATGTACTACATATGGCACATATAGTGCATATAATGCATACAGTACATATAGCGCATATAATGCATGTAGTACATATAGTACATATAGTGCATATAGTACATATAGTGCATATAATGCATATAGTACATATAGTGCATATAGTACATATAGTGCATATAGCACATATAGTACATACAATATATCTAGTACATATATTGCATATAGTTCATACATATAGTACATAATACATATAGCAGATATAGTGCCTATAGTACATATAGTGCATATAGTACATACAGTGCATATAGTACATACAGTATAGTGCATATAGTTACATATAGTGCATATACTGCATAATATATATAGCACATATAGTGCATATAATGCATATAGTACATATAGTACAAATAGAGCATATAGTGCATATAGTACATATAGTACATATCGTGCATATAGTACACATAGTGCATAATACATATAGTACATATAGTACAAATAGTGCATATAGTGCATGTAGTGCATGTATTACCTCAATCAGGTGAGCGCTGATTTGGTCCAGAATGGTTTTGCTTATTTTACTGCACCCCTCCTATATCCCCCNACACACACACACACACACACACCCTTCTCAGTGAGTCCCATAGCCAAAAGAGACCAAAGCCCCACCCACATCAAAGACGAACACACACACACACACACACACACACATCACACATCACACGGAACAGAACAGCTTCACAGTGCACCAGAAAATAATCGTGCATAAATTGATGGAGAGATTATGGCATGTTTTCATCAATATTTCAGTAACATCTACAACACCATGAGACTGAAAACTAATGCAACAGCTTCAAAGATGCATGTAACGTGCATGTTAAGGGAATCAAACCACAAAACATGTCAACGGTGCAACATAACGGTTTTATTGTTCACAACCGGAAATGCAGGAAAAGACTTTGTTTGCTGCTGCTGAAGCTGAAAAGCTGAAATCTGAATCATTCACAGTACAAAAACAGTAAAGTCTGATTCACACGGAGTAAAAAAACACTGGTGTGTGTGTGTACTATTTTAACTTTATGAATATCACAGCTCTTATTTATGTAGTTACTGTTATTTTTTAATGAATCCTGTTTTAAATGTTTTATTGTCTTAAATTTGTGTTTTTAACTTTCACTAGTGGTGAAAATACCATAGCATCTGACACCTAAATGATTTGTGTGGGTAAAGGTCAGAGGTCAGCATCAGCTACAGCACCTGGACCTGAAAGGCTGAGTCTCTTTTCTTCGCTTTAGGAACCGTTATTATCTATCCTCTGAAAAGCTTCGGCTCTCTGCATCTTTTGATAAAACAGTTTATTTTTTCAGCTGTTTCTCTCATGATCGATGCAAATTCTATGACTGTGAGTCTTTTGCGGGAAGTAACCCATGAAAAATGACTTTGCACACCTCAGCAACTGTCAGAGTGAAAGAAGGGAGAGAAAAGAAAGTTTGGAGAAAGAAAGAGAAAGGAAAGTGAGGGAAGATGAGAAGGAAGGAAAGAGGAAGAGAAAGCAGCGGCTCAGCAGCGTTGATCTGCAGCAATTTGTTTGACCTTCCTCCTGACCTCTGACCTTGCACCTCGACGTGTCGGCTTCATCTTTAGAATTCCATTTTGGACGCTGAAAAGGTTGAAACCTGGATCAGCCGAGTCAGAAACGTCTGACCTCCTGGTGTCTGCAGGCGCCAAAAGCTTTTAAACCAAAACAGCAGATTTTTAAAAGCAGTTTCTTTTTCACATCTTACACACACAGCAGGTACACATGCACGCCCTCAAAGAGGAAGTGCACGTGTCTACTCTCACGTCAACACGCATTTGCATATGTAGAAGCTGCAATTGTGAGAGAGAGCATATGTAGTCTCTCTCTCTCTCTCTCTCTCTCTCTCTCTCTCAGGTCCCTCTATAACTAAATCAATGAATTCACTGTGAAGTTTCGTGGGACGTTCGCCTGTCGTGAAGATGTTAACCTGAGCAGGAAGCAGAAAGCGGCTTCAGAGTCCAAGGAAAACTCCAGGTTTTCGGTTTCAGAAAGCGAGTTCAGCTCAGCTCTGCGTCTGTTACTATGGCAACTGACCTGCTACTACCTGCGAGGCTGAGAGGTTTGGTGAGAAGCTCACCTGCTCGCTGGCAGGTTTTCCTCCCTAAGTGTCAGAGATGCGTTCAGGAACCTTTCGTGGACGTGTCTGAGATGGCATGCGCTTTTCTTGGAGAGCCAGTTGATGTTGAAGCACAAATAATAGTAATAACAATAATAATAATAATCATAATAATAATAATAATCATAATAATAATAATAGTTTTTAGGTAGTATTTCTGAGTTGTTGGGTGAAAGAACAAAGTTTAGCCGTTATCTGCACTTAAAGACCTGATTAATCCTCATCACATCATAATAATTATGATTTTGCTGTTTTTGGAGGCTTTGAACCTCGTGGCAGAAAACAGCCTTTGTTCTCTGTCATCTTTAATTTATGAGAATTCCTTATTTATCCTTTATGTCGCACGGCTGAACAGCTGACTTGTTTTAGTCTGAGAGACTTGTCTATTTTGGGAGGAGGCTTCAGGGACTCACCAGACTCGTGACTCTAGTCTTTGTTGTCTCGTGTTGAAACCTGTTAAACTCCATCTGCTGTGCATTTCTTATTTTTCTTCTATTTAATCTCATAACTCTTATAAACACAAAAACTTTATCTCAGTAGGTGCTTCGTGTTTTTTTCTTTTGTCTCTTTTCTGTCTTTAAAGGAACATACCGCTGATTTTACATGTTTAAGCCCAATAAATCCTACCTGCATACACGTTGTGTTACTGACAAAGATTTGCCCAAAATATAAAACTGTATTTTAGTTTTCATGTTATTTTTTCAAATTCTCTAATGTTTCTAAATCAAATGTTGGTCATTTTAATTTCTCTGTAAAATTTCTCTCCTAATTAGTTACGATGACAAAAAAGTACTTTCAGTAAATTTGACAGCAACACTTTTTTTTTAATCTTACATGTTTAAACGTTGGAGTGTTACAGACATGCCTGTGGCTCATCGCCTCTTTAACAGTTTTATGCTGCGTATGATGGAATAAACACGCTGTTAGCGCCGCATATTCAGCCTGTTATCAAAGTCCAACCTCGCCATAAACATGACGGTGATACGGAGCTCCGCCTCACCCCCGATTAACAGTGATTTCAGCCCATTATTAAATCAGAAAATATTGACTGGATCAATGTTTAAAATGCAGCAATAATTAGACACACTTTCCTGAACTTTAAAGGAGCATACCAGTGATTCTGCATTTTTGAGCCATTTTCCAAAACACTTTCAGGGCAGCCATCGTGATATAAAAATAAACTTATAGAGATTTGCAGGGAATACAGTCCCATGCAGAAATTAAACAGACCGTGCTTTCCTTTTGGACATACGTGTTAGCATTGACACGGTGACACACCTGCTGCGTGTTAGCAGGTGTGTCACCTGAACGTTTCATTTAGAAGGATTAGAGGATTTGAAAAAATAACAGGAAAACTGACATACAGTTTTATGTTTTGGAAAATGTTTGGCAGTAATGTAAAATGTATGCAGGTTCTATTTATTAAACATGCAAAATCACCAGAATGATCCTTTAAACACACAGGCATGGTGGTGATTTACAAACCTATGACACAGTAAACAGGTCTGTAAAAATACACGCATAAATAAAGAATATTGATATGAGCCGCACACAGAAGCAGAAGTACAAGACAAATACAAACAGTACGCATATTTCAGGATTATTCCCCCCCCCCCCCCCCCCCNCCCCCCCCACACGGCGTGTTGTGTCTGTTAATAATGCGGCTGCACTCAGATGTTTTCATATGTAAATCCTGCAGAGCAGCAATAAAGTCCACAGCTGCTGCAGACAGATCTGCAGTGTGTGTGCGCGTGTGTGTGTGTGTGTGTGTGTACTGAAAGTCTTCATACCTCAGAGTATCTCTGTTAACAGGTGTTTTATAACAGTCGACAACAAAACACTTGTACAGGCTGTGAGGGCGTCTCTCTCTCTCTCTCTCTCGCTCTCTCTCTCTCTCTCTCTCTCTCTCTCTCTGTCTCTCTCTCTCGTTTTGTTTCTAAAGGTTTTATTAGATGACCAGATAAAATGACAGTATTGCCAAAGCAGCGTGTTTATAACATGTCCAACAAAAACATTCAACAAGGTACAACGAGCTGCTTATCAGAATATACTAATATATAATCAATAGACAGCTAATAATAATAGGATGAAGACAGACAGACATAAAGGCAGCCCCCAACTTACAAACCGACCACCATAAAGCCTATTAAATAAAAAATTAGAGTTACATACAATGATTCATAATAATGAACGGCACACTACTTTACGACGCGCATCGTTCAGCAGTATTATTATGTTTACGATGTTTTAAGATATCTGGAAGTGTTCTTTAATGTTTCTTATACATAGAAAGGTAAAATATATACGTTAGATACACACCTAAGTAAAACATATACGCTAGTTATGCACCTAAGTAAAATATATACGCTAGATACGCACCTAAGTAAAATATATACGCTAGATACGCACCTAAGTAAAATATATACGCTAGTTACGCACCTAAGTAAAATATATACGCTAGCTACGCACCGAAGTAAAATATATATGCTAGATACGCACCAAAGTAAAATATATACACTAGATACGCACCGAAGTAAAATATATACGCTAGATATGCACCTTACGTAACTGTTCCAACTTATGAACAGCCGTAGGAACGGGACTCGCTTGTAACCGGGGAGACTTCCTGAATAAATGAGTACAGATATGTTGTCATTTAAGATTAGAGTAGTTCATGAATTAATTAGAGAAAAAGAAGGAAAAAATAAAACAAAAAAAATTCTAAATATAATTCTGTTCTAGCTGTGACATAAAAAGATATAATGTGAGCTGGGAATAAGTATCTCTCTCTCACACACACTTTGTTTTTTTACTGGCTTTGGTCAGGTTCCATGTTCACATATAAAAATGTACTTTATGTATTTGTGTATGTTTGTTATTTATTTGGGACATGTTTGGCAGTAATGTAACATGTATGCAGCTCGTATTTATTGGGCTCAAACATACAAAATCACTGGTATGGTCCTTTAATATTTTGTTTTGATACATCAGAATACTGGCATGTATCACGAGACATTTGTAGTAAATAATCTTTAGACATCAGATTCCATCTTATATTTTACTTGAGAAAATAATTCAGCTTCACGTCTGACAGCATGTCTAACTGCAGCAAAAATGGTGTAATTACCCTTTATGACTGCAGGATTTTCACAGTCTGCATGATAGTTTAACTCTGCTCTCATTAGTCTGATTACGTATATTTAATCTGTATGAATATGAAATATTTTCCCGTTAAATCAGCCTCTGCTGCTGTTTTTATCTTTAGAAAACTCTTTGCTATTTTCATCACATACTCAACATGGACTGTCCTCAACGCTTCTGTGTGTGTGTGTGTGTGTGTGTAATATGAATATGAAAATTACTCCTGTAAGTAGGCTTCACTTTAAGTTCTGTGAAACTTTAATGTTGAACCCAAATGAATCTCATCATCTTCACGTTTCTCCACAGAAGTCGTCTTTTTCTGTCTTTCTGTGTTTTGTTTTTTGCTCTCTTCCTGTTTTTCTTTCTCTATCCATCCATCTTATCTGTCCTTCAAACTTTTCCCTCGTCTGTTTTGTGTCTTTGAGTGGATTCATAAAACATGTTGCGTGTATGTAGATAGTAGTTACTGGGCTCAAACATGCAAAATCACCAGAAAATCACCGTTATGGTCCTTTACCTAAATCCACAGACTGACACAGAAAGAAAAAAATAATCGTCTCTTCTGTCCAGTTTTTATGTTTTTTACCTCTGTTTCATCTCTGCAGGCCTCCATGTTCTCATTCTAACCCCAATCTCTCTTTCTCTCTCTCTCTCTCTCTCTATCCTTTCTATTCACTATATTTCTGTCGCTCCACACACACAGGTATCATCTTTCTAGATATTTCTTTCGTTTTGAACAAGGTTGTTACAGGTGAGAAACACTGAACAGTCAATAGACTTTACCTCAAAAATCCCTTATCCTGAAGTGACTCTAACACACACACACACACACACACACAGGAGCTGTGCTTCCCTCGCAAAATCTTCCTCTGGATCCACTGTCTTCCAAATGTTATTCTATTTTTGGAGATACCTTTCTGATAAACAAACAAAATAAACAAACAAACACCAGTGATCACATGACCTCCTTGGCGGAGGTAAACAGATTATTTTATATTGTTTATCATTAATATCATGGTCTCTTGGACTGCGTTAAAATACTGATTCCTGTAAATGTTTATTCTTGTTTTTATTAGTAAAAGTTGTTAATTTTTGCTTTGTTTTGGGTTCACATGGACAAAAATATCAAGCTAAATACAATATAAAGACAAAAGTCATGTGACAACACTCGCTCTGCCTATTGGTCAGAAATGTCTGGCAGAGAAAGTCAAAACAGGAAGCTACTTCAGCTAACGTTAGCCTCTTTAAATTACATTTTTTTATCATAAACATGCATGTCTACATATACATACATACATACGTAGATACACCTGTTAGAAACAGTCATAGCAGCTGTAGTAACACTAGATAATAATTAATAATAATAATAATAATAAGCATCAGGACTCGTCATGCTTTTCTGCTGTCAGGTCCTGACATGACTGCCGTGTTTTAATGAGACAGACTGCATCTTAAATTTATAGCCTGGCTCACACTTACAGCTTAAAGTATTTATACGAGCCGCAGTCTGGCTGAGGAGGAAGATAATAATAAACATAATAATATATAATATTCTCTCTGCATCCTGAGACTCTGTCAGCTGCAGCAGGAGCTAAAATATGGCTGCTGCTGTCTGTGCTCCATTAGCGCTGCCCTTCACTAGCTTGATGCTAAGAACCGCTATGAATCAACACCACACACACACACACACACACACACACACACACACACTGTGAAAGGCATGCAGCACAGATCTGTGAGGTCGTGAGCGGGTCAGTCAGATGGATGTTTTCGCGCCGCGTGGTCTGGTCTGGACTCGGGTTCGTTTCCTTGGTGTGTCGTTTAGCGGGTCTGAACACAGAAATCACCAAAACAAACAACACGCAGAGACCAGCTCCAAACCCTGGACGCATTTATTTGTGGTCCAAATCATCCTGAACTAGAGGAGGAATCCATCGATTGATTGACCTACTGATTGATTTACTGAATGATCTATTGATCTGAGCAGACCTGAGCAGGTTACATGTGGTTAAAGCTGAACTACAGGCCAGAAGTCTGAGGCCGCCTCCAGACTTTAAAAAAATCATCAATACACTGATTGTTTCAATTTATTGCACAGGAAATGCCAAAAACCTATAAAATAAAAGTAAGTAATGAGTTTTGAAGAAGAATTAGTCACAGAGCTCGTTATGTAGCTGCAGAAATGATTTTTCATGAAGGCATCAGTCTGTATTAGTGTTTTAACGTTCTATTCCTGCTGTCTGCCTTTTCCCACATCATTCTGGATTAGCATGCTACACAGTCTGATCATGCTACATGTGGGTGTGGCCTCAGACTTCCTGCCTGTGGCGTAACTGCAGTAAAGTTTGTTTTACATTAGATGCTCGTCAGAAATCCCCGACTTAAAATCATTAAACATGTTGAATATAAAACAACCTTTAGCGCGTTAAAGTCTGCATGGTTGTGCTTGTAGAATTTACTAGAAACAGTCTGGCTTATAGGTAAACACATAAAAGCTAACTTTTCCTAACATGCTAAACTTGCTAAAATATATGTGGATGTACGGGGTTTGGTTGTCATGTTCCCTCGTTTTTTTAGCGTTCCTCAGAGGAAGCGTGGCGCCGCTCGCCTGGAGCCTCCAGATGCTCGTGTGAATAACAGCAACTGATCTGAATCTGAAAATGCTGCATGAATTATCGCAGCATCTGAATTTCAGAACGCCGTCGTGTGTTTAAGGGTTATCAGCATTCAGGGAGCGGCGCCACGGGCCGCGCTAACCAGACCTCAGAGACGTCGATGTCGCCGCTGATCAGGACTGTCAGATTAATTAGAGAGCCGAGGGGGAAGACAAACAGGTTCAACCATCAGTTATTCCTCCCGCTCAAAGACAGGATGTGATGAGATCTCCCAAGATCACAGCAGCCAATCAGAGAGCAGCCAGCAGCGGCTTCCTGTCATAACACTGAAGATTTCTCTGGGAGTGAAATCATTTACTTCTCCTTTTGTTTTTAAAGCTTTCATATTTTCTTTCGCTTCACGTTCGTCCCTCTTTCTCTTTTTTCTGTCTGTCCGCTGTGGAATTCAGCCGCTTGAATCCAGATACACTCAGTTTAACCACGACTCGTCCACGCCACGGGAAACGGAAACGCAGTGCGGCCAAAACATCACATGATGGGCGTGGCTCATTTTGGAAATAAATGCTGCTAACTTCCTGCTACAGTTACAAGAAGAAGAAGAAGAAGAAAAAGCATTGGAAGAACGCCAAAATGACTTCAAGCTGTTTCTTCCAGTCCATAACTCGTAGAATCTGAGCAGCTGAATGATGAGACGAAGCATCCATGACTTCCATCCATCTTTGGACAAACAGGATGAAGCTATTTATAGAAACTATAAACTTTGATTCTTTTGATCTCTTGCAGGTGTATCTGCATGAAAAATTCTCACCTTATAATAAATTCTATTTTGATCCAGGAAAAAGCAAAATTAAACTGGCGTGAACATCGACGCCGGGCACACGGGCGAGACAGACAGACAGACGGACAGACGGACGGACAGAGAGACAGACAGACAGAAAGAGAGACAGACAGACGGACAGACAGAGAGACGGACAGACAGAAAGAGAGATAGACAGACGGACAGACAGAAAGAGAGAGACAGATGGACAGACAGACGGACAGACAGACAGACGGACAGACAGAGAGACAGACAGACAGAAAGAGAGACAGACAGACGGACAGACAGAGAGACGGACAGACAGAAAGAGAGATAGACAGACGGACAGACAGAAAGAGAGAGACAGATGGACAGACAGACGGACAGACAGACAGACGGACAGACAGAGAGACAGACAGACAGAAAGAGAGACAGACAGACAGACAGACGGACAGACAGAGAGACAGACAGACAGAAAGAGAGACAGACAGACGGACAGACAGAGAGACGGACAGACAGAAAGAGAGACAGACAGACGGACAGACAGACAGAGACGGACAGACAGAGAGACAGACAGACAGACGGACAGACGGACAGACAGAGAGACAGACAGACAGACAGACGGACAGACAGACAGACAGACAGACAGACAGACAGACAGACAGACAGATGGACAGACAGACAGAGAGACGGACAGACGGACAGAGACAGACAGAGAGACAGACAGACAGACAGAGACAGACAGACGGACAGACAGACAGAGAGACGGACAGACGGACAGATGGACGGAGACAGAGAGAGAGACAGACAGACAGACAGACAGAGAGACAGACAGAGAGACAGACAGACGGACAGACAGACAGAGAGACAGACGGACAGATAGAGAGACAGACAGACAGACAGACAGACAGACAGACAGATGGACAGACAGACAGAGAGACAGACGGACAGAGACAGACAGACAGAGAGACAGACGACGGACAGACGGACAGACAGAGAGACGGACAGACAGACGGACAGACGGACAGAGACAGAGAGACAGAGAGACAGACAGACAGACGGACAGACGGACAGAGACAGACAGACAGACAGACAGACAGATGGACAGACGGACAGAGACAGACAGACAGACGGACAGACAGACGGACGGTTTCTTTGATGTATGAAGAGTTCAGGGAATTTGTTTTCTGGCTTTTCCCTGAGGGGAAAGTTCCTGACATGTTAGCAATGATTGCATCCTCATAGACGAGCGGACAAAGAGAGCGTGACCTACAGTACACACACACACACACACACACACACACACAGAAAAATCTATAAACACACACACACACACACACACAGAAAACACACTCACAGAAAAATCTATCAACACACACACAGCCACCGCAGTCCATTGACACCTTTCTATTAATTCTCAGACGTCCAAAGCTCCTGCAAAGGTTCAGCAATCAACGGAAAACTATATTTTGTGGTCAAGGATCGTTATTAAAGTCGCGTTAAAGGATTAGCACAGAATTAGGCTTATTTAGCATTTTTAACATTCTGCGATGGATTATCAGGCGTGCAGTTTGGCTATTCAGAAGCTAATTACAAAGAGGTGAAAGGACCACTAATCACATAAACGGAATAAATTAGTCGTCAGCTGACATCAATTTAAAAAGGAATCTCTTCTTTCTGTAATCACTAACCAGAGTTTAGCTCGTTAAGCTGGTTAAACTGTAATTAATGAGGCTTTTCTATTTAC
>VXCM01007649.1:15291-35291 GCA_014773175.1 Lucifuga dentata | reverse complement strand
TTAACCTGAGCAGGTTTAACTTTATTTCCATCGTCTGAAATTGATGGAAACACAATAAAGTTTTTATTTATCAAAAGAGATTTGAAACTTCTTGTAAAATTCCACGTTGCTAAAGAGAGAAAGCAAGAAAAAAAAGAAAAGGAAAAGCTTCTCTGAGGAGAGAAAGGAAATCTTTCACACTCATTTCTGAGTCGCCCAAGGGCGCCATGAATCCTCCTCTTTACTGCTGAAACTCCCGGCATGCAACAGTCCTCCTCCCTGACAATCTGTTTCACTATTGGATCTCAGGGAGAAATTAACACACACGCGCACACACACACACATACCACACATACACACAGATACTCACTCTCACACACAGACACACATACACATACCATACACACAAACATAAATACACACACTCACACATACAAACATAAATGCACACACACACTGGCCTAACCCATGATGATGGTGGTGGTGAAGGTGCTCTTTCTATCTGACGCTGAATTCCACACATCACACGACACGTCACCTCAGCCCGTAAATGCCACTTTAGCCGTGAGGAATCAGAGCGTTCATGGCGGCATGACAAATGACCGATTCCACTCAGAACACGCGTCATAAAACACCTTGACACGTCAGGATCTGCCGTCTGCCGTCATTTCATTCAGGATGCTTCGTCTGACATTAACGGCTCTTCCTGTTCATCGTTAGTCTTTATTCGCTTTCCTGCACGTCTGAACGACATTTTCACTACATGATTTAATCTAAATTATGTTTGAAGCATGAAATTACTACTTATAGTTTTATGTCATTTATGGGAGGCGGAGCCTGGAGTAGGAAAACATGTTATTATAGAAATTAATGCTTCAGCGTGGCGTGTTATTTTCTAACCAGATGTATGAAGCGTGTTCCTTCATCTCCTCTGATGAATCATACGTCTCTGTTTAAAGTTTCAGACAGACACGGAATATTCTGTCATGCTGCAAAACATACTGATGACCTCATGTTCTCCTTCAGTGCTAAAGAAACAGGAAGTTGGCAGCATTGTTGGTGTTTTTGTTTTTAAACTGTATATGTTTTATTTTATCTATTTAGAAAACCTGTGTATTTCAATGCTGTGTAAAGTATCTGGTCTGTCTGTGTTGCATGTATTTGTGTTGTATGTATTGTTGTAGCATGTTTTTATGATGCCACGTCTCTGATGACACACTGATCTCTGTTATAACAGGACAGAATGAGAGATAACGGTCACAGTTTCACTTCCAGCTATCACTGCTCTAAGTGGGCGTGACTAGAGGAGTCGGATAGGTACACATTTGTCATGCCCCCTCCAAAAAGAAAAAAGAAAAAAAATTGACCAGTGGAAACAACTTATAGAGACCTGAAAGGTTCAACTTTCCATCAGGTGTTCGTTAAGCTCCTGTATGATTCTCAGTATTTCCTGATTCTGTCTAATGGCTGAAAGCTGAAGTCAGGAGTTGGTGGTGGTGGTGGTGGTGGTGGTGGTGGTGTGGTGGTGGTGGTGGGGGGGGGGGTGATTGTCTCCTTGGCAGAGTGAACACAGATCAGTTTGTTTTAAAAGCCACATGGAGAAAAGAAAAGAAATGAGGAGTGAAACGGAGCAAAAAGCTCCAATAAAAGATCAAAAGACAAAGTCAGAGAGGAAACGAGTCTCCTGAACACAAATCAACATTTATAAATCAGCGTTTGTCTGCCGGCCTCATGAAGCTGCTACGACTCACCGTGCCCAATATCCCCCTGAAGGACACACACACACACACTCACACTCACACACACACACACACACACACACACACACACACAGNCGCTTAAATAACTCCACATTCTGCAGTTGGACAGGCACACACACACACAGTTGCTTCTACAGAACTCCTTCATGCCACATGTGCAACACATAGAGCACGTTGCAACACTTTTAATGTTCCTCTGTCAGAAAACATTCAGAGCTCCATGGACTGCACCTGAACGTTCACCAAAAGTGATGTCAGTGTATGAACACTCCAGAGTGATGTCAGTGTATCAACTCCAGAGTGACTCTGCAACGTAATAACTTCCGCCAGCAGAGGGCGTTAAAAATGAGCTTTTCACTTGGTGTTAAGTTACACTTTAAATAAGTGAACTCTAACCTCTGACTTAACCTTTCACCCGCCTCCTTCTCTCCTCTCCTCTTTCCTCAGCGTCTCATCTCTCCTTCATTTCTTCCATCTCTTGTCCCTGATTCTCACACATTTCCCTTTCATTATCTCTTCATTTCCTTTCCATTTCTTCCTTTCTCCACTTTCCTCCGTGACTTCTATTCTTTTTCCTCTTTTCTTCTCCATCTTCTCTCGTATTCTCGTCCTCTCCTCTCCTATAAACTTTCTTCTCTCTTCCTTTCCTGTCTGCTTATTATCGTTGCTCCTCTATTTCACCTCGTCCTTCCTTTCTTTCTCTTCCTTTCACCTATCCACTTCTCTTCTCCATCACTCTCATCTCATTCCCTCCTGGGTGTTTGACAGATTTTATAAACACCCACTAAAAGCTTCTGTCAGCGTTGCTGTTAACATCGACTCTCAGCCTAATTCACCTTCAGTGGAAAAAGGCTTTTACTTGCTGTGTTTGGGCTCTTTGAGAGCATGAGGAGAATATCTGAGGACGTCAGAGAAACCTGCACGACAAAGGTAAAGGTCTCGCAGGGAATTTCAAGGCTCAATTCTCTCAGAAAGAAAGTAAAGTTTGAATGGCAGACATGATGCAGTGGTGGGTAAACGCACCAAAACTCCATTTAAATCTTTTTATTCACAGAAATTTAGCATCATTTAATAGCTGAAACTAGCAGGTTAGCATCTTAAACCACAAACTATCCAAAACTCTGTGAAAATACTGATGTTATGCTGCTGGTGAAAGCACCGCATTTCACTGCATTAAAGGACCATACTTGCAGTTTTACATGTTTGAGCCCAATAAATACAACTAACGTTACATTACTGTCAACCATTTTCCAACACATAAAACCCAGTTTTAGTTTTTATGTTATTTACCAAATCTTCTAACCTTTAAAAATCAAATGTTCAGGTGATGCCTTAAAATTCAATGTTTCACCTGCTGACAGTTGTATCAGGTCGTTTTAATTTCTCTGTAAAAGCTGTCTTCTCCTGAGACTATATTCTCTGGCAGAAACATACATTTTTTTTCTGTGTAGCTCCATGTTGGACCAGTTAAATTAAGTAAACTTGACAAAAAATACGACATTTTGTTTGCTGTGATGGATTATTTATCTCAGCACGTTTCAAGTCTCTATAAGTTGATTTTTAGAATGTACTAGAATGAATTAACCCGATAAAGCCTGAGCGTCCCATATCCAGGTCTGAGCACTTCCTATGTAGCATTTGCGACATTATATAATCACCATTTCTCAATAAAATAGAGATATATGAATATTTACAGAAAGCTTAGATTCTCCCGAACAAAATGACCAAGCATGACATTTTATGACCACGCAATTCTGAGATAAATGTAATTAAAGCACAAGAGAGCTAAGCTATGCGTAGCTCTGTCACTTCTCGATGATGTAATTTCCGAGGACGGTCTAAATATTAAAATCCCTCTCTGTTATTGGATAGTAGACTAGCAGATGATTTGATTGATGGGTCATTGGTCCTATCAGCTTTTGTATAGCCATGGCAACAAGCATGTGTTTCATGTGCGCAATGTACGTGTAACATTTCACTGACAGACCAGAGACAGGTCTGCCAGCGCACTCATTCCTGTGTTGCGTTTGCGACATTATATAATCACCATTTCTCAATAAAATAGAGATATATGAATATCTACAGAAAGCTTAGATTCTCCTGAACAAAATGAGACCAAGCATGACATTTTATGATCACGCAATCCCGAGATAAATGTAACTAAAGCACAAGATAGCCTCTGAGCTAGCATTAGCTTCTCAATAACCTCACTTCCTAGTTAGACTTGGATAGAAACAATTGGATAAAATTTGATTGATGGATCAGTGGCCCAATCAGCTTTGGTTTATCAACAGCCAAGTTTGTCTGTGTGTANAAAAAAAAAAAAAAAACGTGCTCTCACCCTTTTTGGACACCTTGGAGACAGTTTGTCTCCAAAACAGGGACACTAACGGTGCCAAATGCCATAACTTTTTTCACTATGTTCAAACATTCTAAATCTTTCAGCATTTAGTGTTTACACATTTAGCAGCATCACTAATGTTAATCCAAGGAGCTGCTTGTTGTGTGCCTGAAATACACATTTTGAAAAATGTATAACTTGAAAAAAACCCTTTGTTTGCCTACATTTTTTAGTGTTTTTATTGTCATTGTTGAACCTGAGAATCTCTAAACTTGAAGCCAGGCCATTTTCCTGAAAATTTAAAAGGTTTTATGTTAGTTGGAACAAAGTAAATGACTCCCATTGTCATATGTTCAGAGTTACAAGCCTTCATTTTTTGGGTATGCTGTGTAGGCGGACACTACTCAAAAAACACCTCAGGCAGTAATTTAAACCCAATACCTGCCAGGAAGGTAGGAAAAACAATTCTAAAATTTATAGAGCAATAACTGAAATGATGTCACTGCTGAACTCAGGATTGAGGAACTTGTCCGACTTTCTGAGAAGGAATTCTAAATTGAGGAGGCATTTTCTTTTACTTTTCCTAATCCCGCGTTTCAACTTTAATTTGAATGCAGCATAAAAGCGTATCGGGATCAAAGGTGAAAATCATAAGACAACTTTTTTTTTTTTTTTTTTTTACATATTTGTATGACTTTAATAGTTTGTAAAGCATCATGTTGGTGCGGTGTTTGAGAGAAAACACAGATGGGCTAAGAATGGATGGATGGATGGATGGATGGATGGATGGGAATGAAAGATACCTGATACCTAACAATACATTCCTGCTTTCCAAAGACGACGGCTTTAATAAACAAAGTTTGAATCCCCGCGTGATTTCCTGTGGAAGCTCTGATTCTTTTATCCTGACGCTTTAAATTCAGGGGGAGAGGGAGAGGGAGAGAGAGAGCGAGAGAGAGAGAGCATCTTCTCAGGAACAAATAGAAGTGTCTGCCACTGGAAGGCAGCCATAACTAGCTCACAGGGGACACACACACACACACACTCATCTCCACTCTCCATCTCCTACACTCTGACTCCCTGTTTTCCTCACTCATGGACACACACACACAAACACACACACACACACACGCACAGTATCTATTTGTGTGTTAGGGCTTAATTACGTGATTTTTATGGCATAATCATTCGACCCGCATAAAGCCAAGAGAGTCTTATGGGAAAATCACACACACACACACACACACACACACACACACACAGAGAGTACTGCCCCATTTTGACTCATTATTGTCTGCTTTAAATGTCGCTTTCCTTTTGAAAATGAACGGCAGTATTGTAAAAACGAACACTGACATTCGCGCGTCGTTGCTCCGTGTTTTTACCGTCACGTCACGCTGACTCGTTCCCATAATGATCCACGATTCATAAAACACGCTGCCAGATTTAACGTGTCGCTGAGAACAGCCATGTTCCCTTCTCTTCCACAGCAGCTCCAGGAAAATTATCGTCTGGAGATTTGGAAATACAACTCATTTCTCACAAAACTGTATTTACTATAGAGTTTAAAGGACCATACTGGTGATTTTGCATGCTTGAGTCCAATAAATCCTACCTGCACAAGTGCACACGTGTTACGTTTCTGACAACAATTTCCCAAAACATAAAATCGTATTTTTGTTTTCTTTACCAAATCGCCTAATCTTCCAAAAATCAAGTGTTCCGGTGAAATAAACACGTTAAAATTCAGCTTCTCATGTGCGGAGGCATAGAAAACACAGATGTTTAATTTCTCGATAACAGCATCTTCTCCTGGGACTATATTTCCTGGCGGAGTCATACAGTTTCTTCCTTGTAGCTCCACGTTGGATCAGTTAACTTAAGTAACTTTGACAAAAAATAAGAATGACATTTAATTTTCTGTTGTGGATTTTTTTTTTTTTTTTNTTTTTTTTTTTTTTTATCTCAAATACATTTTACATCTCTAGAGTTGATTTTTACAGTGTATGGAATAAACTGGAAGGAAAAACACCAGGATGAGAGCTCCAAAACACACACCTGTCAGAACGTCTTTCTAGCTTCTAACTGCAGCATTTCTATGAAAAGCAGGAAGTAAACGTGTCAAAGCAGTTCGATATGAAGTTCATCACCATTTCTTTTAGTTTGGTGTTTAAATTTACTTCTTTTTGCACAGTGTCACATTCATCACATACTTGCTTATAGAAATAAACACACACACACATCGTTGATGGCCTGCGACGTTGATGTGCTCCGTCGTTCTGCTGCTGTTTGTATTCAGCAGCTTCATTTGTGGCGGCGAGGACGAACGCTCAGAGGACATGCCAATTTGATTTAGCTTCTGGTTTTGTTTCAGCAGGGAAACTCACAAGAAGCTAATGCGCGGGAAGCTAACACACGGGAAGCTAACGCGGCTTCAGTATTTCTTTCAGTAAATGAGATATCAGCTCATATGACGGCTCTCAGGGTTAAACTCTGCTTTACCTGCATTCCTGTCTCTAACATGTAAAAGGCGTCTTTGAGTCCCTCAGCCTTATTGTCTTTCCTACCTTCCTTGCTTCTAACCTGTCTCACACACACACACATACACACACACACACACACTCTCTCTCTTAAAGGACCATACTGTGGTTTTGCATGTTTAATAATTCCTGCCTGTATGCACATTACGTGATGTAAATTAGGAGCATAAATTGGAGTCATTTTTCTCTGAGAATCGTCAAGCTTGTATCATGTAAATTAATTTACTCAGCATGCATGTACGCAGCATGTATACAGCATGTACACAGCATGTACGCATGTACGCAGCATGTACGCAGTATGTACACAGCATGTATGCAGTATGTACGTGCATTTATGTACTGTATGTAGCATGTATGTAGCATGTATGCAGCATGTATATGTAGCATGTACGTAGTATGTATGCAGCATGTATATGTAGCATGTACATAGCATGTATGCAGCATGCATATGTAGCATGTACGTAGCATGTATGTAGCATGTATGTAGCTGTCTCAGCTGCAGCCACACAGTCATTAAGGACGCATCATGAGCACATTTGGCAATTCTCTGCTTGTGAAAAGTTGCTGATGTCATCCAAAAAGTTGACTGATTTGTCGCAAGGCTTTTTTTTTTTTTTTTTTNTTTTTTTTTTTTTTTTTTTAAGATTTCTTAAAGTCACCTGATCTCCCTACAGGTCTGCTGAGTTGGTAACATGCCAACAAACCACAGAAAGCAACGTTACATGTTTAGGACATAAGCTAATGAAACCGTGTTCCATGTTTCTGTGTTAACGGCTCAGAATACTTCACTTCCTGTGGGAAATTTGAGCTTCTTCTTTTTCAGCTGATGAAGTTTTATTTTGATGGAACGGCAGCAGCTCATACGAAGCTTCCTGCTGCTCCTCATGTGGCGTCGCTGCACAGGAAGAACATCAAGCTGCCCTGAGTCACGGCTTCAACACGTCAGATACAACATGCAACGTCAACCTTCATGCTGCTGAACCTGCTCAGGAACATCTGTGTCCACGTCCATGTCCATGTTCATAATCATGTCCATGTTCAAGTCCATGTCCATGTCCATGTTCTTGTCCATGTCCGTGTAAGGCAGGAAGGACTTGTCATCATGTACTTGAAGGCCTGTGAGGGTTTCTGTCTGTTCGTGGTCACGTGTCATGGCACACATCTTTTAGGTACTCGGAGGAGGAGGAGGAGGAGGAGGAGTTTCCTTGAGTCTTTGCTCACCTGGGCTCAGGTTAAACTCTGAGAAAAGCCTCTGGTTCCTGAGTGGGAGTGGAATTTTCTCATGTTATCATGCAATTCATCTCATAAGGAATGAACGTGTGCATGTGAACACCTGTACATACCTGTAATAACTTCATTAAATAATTGATGCGTGATTCTAACAGTGAATAATTTACTTTTTCATGTGTTTTGTCTTTCAGCCTGACGTCAATGCTGGTTTGAGTTTTCAGCAGACGTCTGGAAAACACGCCGTCTCTGAAGAGTTCTCAGGAGCCTGACTATTAATGTGTGTGTGTGTGTGTGTGGCTAAGTGGTGCTATCAATCTTCATTCAGGTGTTTCAGGGGAAAGAGTGACACTATCATCCTTTATCAGACACACGTGTCCATCTGTCCCTGTCAGAGAGAGAGAGACATGAAGAAGGAAAATGTTCATGATCGTGTGTGTGTGTGTGTGTGTGTGTGTGTGTTTAGTCAAGAAAGCCAGGAGAGAGTGCCAGTTTAATTGGCCTTGGCTGGGCAGAGGATATGATGATGGGAGGATCTTTCTTTCCTTCTTTCTTTCCTTCTTTCGTTTGTTTGTTAAAGGTAAACCATCAGTTCTGTTTACTGTCAGGTGTAAGAACACCTGATGAGACTCTTCCAGGCATCATGTGTAGAATTTGGTGATTTACTGTTTTGTTCATGTATTTCTCGTGTCTTCAGTCATTTGCGTGATGAAATTTTGGTGTTTTTAATGTTTTTAACGTTCAGAGAGGTTTGCCGCCGTGTTAAACACCACTGTCTGAGACATTTAAACATGTGGAAAAGAGTGAAACATGGTTAAACATGTCTGCAACGAGCCACTCCTCTCAGACCGTCAGCTTCTAGCTGCTGATATTTCCTAATACCTTTATCATTTATTTTACTGTGTTTTATTTTCAGCCTAAAGGCTCAGAGAGAAGAATTCACTTTTATGTTTGTTTATGCAAAATCATTTTGTTTCTGATAAAATGTTTAAAATATTTTATGGCAACTTAAAAAGTTTCTCTCTCTCTCACACACACACACACTTGCAAACACACACTTTACATGATGATTCTCACCATGGTTGAACCTCAGATTCCATGCTGCGTTCCTATTGGCTGGTTTATATCCATGTTTTTTTGTTTTGTTNTTTTTTTTTTTTTTTTTTTGCAGTAGTCACTGAGATTTTGGTGCTAAACTCGTGACATCGTCGGACTTTTGTCGTAGGTTGTCTTTGATATCCAGAGCGCTAAACCCGCCATCTGTGGACATGTTCCATAACGCCATGTCGGACCCACGTTCAGATCTACGATCAGAGATTTCTTCACCTTCCTTTTGTCTGGAAAAGCCCAAAAATAGCAGTGTGTTTTTACGAGTCTTAAATGGAAGCAGGATTAAAGTCGTGGATGGATGCTGGATTGGTGTTTAAGTGAAAACAGGAGATGTGCTTTGGTAGCGAGCCAGCCTCTTTAACGAGCATCATTAAAACGATGCTGAGAGAAAAGTCGGATCAGAGGCCAAGAGACGAGAAAATGAAAGAAGAAAGCTAGAAAAAGAAATCAGATTAGAAAAGAGAGAAACATAGAATGACAGGAAATAGATCCGACCTGCTGCTGCTGACAGGATCTTCTCCTCCTGAGAAACAACAGATGCAGAAAAGCAGAGACCTCTGACCTCTGATTCCACTCTGACATGTCAGGAGAAGCCTCACGATGCCCTGCTGACTCTGTTTCCATAGCGATTAAATGTTTCTCCAGGTTAAATATGATGTAACTTTCCTCGTTTTCTGCCTGAACACGAACCTGAAAAACTTCAGGTGCTGCTCGTGTAGATTTATTACCTGAGATCCTGACAGGAGTAACGACCTTTAACCTTTCCATCCAGTCAGAAGCCAGTAATTCCCTATTTACATCCAATCACATGCACACAAAGAAATCATCCATTATTATTCAATTTAATCTGATTCCATAGTTTCTCTTCCATCCATCCATCCACCCATTCATCATCCTTCTATCATTCATCCATCCATCCATCCATCCATCATCCATCCATCCATTTATCAATCATCCATCATCCATCCACCCATCCATCCTGTGATGAATCTGCAGTTGTTTGTCCACTAGCTGTCCCCCCTGAGCTTCTCATTCTTTTTTTTCTTTTTCTTTTCTTTTTCTTTCCTGAGCTTCTCATTCTGAGTCCTGACCTAACCTCCTCACCTGTTCCCATCCAGATTTTCCCTCCACTCCTCTGTCACCTGACCTCCACATCTGTTCTCAGACCTGCCGCCAGCCGTTTCCCTCTTCTCTCTCCGTCAGGTCGGCCTGCTGGTTTGCTGCAAATCTAAGCATATCTCTAATCTTCATCTGATTCTCTTTACTCCTGCCGCGTCTCTAATCCTGATTTCTGACAGTTTTTGGTTCTGTGATTTCCTGCTGAACCCTTGGGATTTGTTTACCTGCTTGTTTTATGGATTTTGACACCAGGCTGTTCGCTCTGCCCTTTCCGGATTGTCTGCCTGTGTTTCTACCTGCCAGTCACAAAACCTGGAAGTAACTCTGATCATCTGCACCTCCGCTCTGTTTCTCTTGCCAGCCTTCCTCATTAAACACTGTTTATCCACATTCTGCTGTTTGCGCCGTGACAATCTCGCATCCGTTCCCGTGACAATCTGCTTATCCTGTGCGGGGTCACAGAGCTTCTCATCCACAGAGCTGGTATTCAAGGCTGCACATAAGCATTACACAGGGAGAGAAAGAGAGAGAGAGCACAGTGTACCTGTCCACCTCTCCTCCTCTGTCTATCCTGGGTTCATTTTTAATGAAACCAGGGCTGGGCGATATGGCCTAAAACTAAAACCTCGATTTTTTTCACATTGATGGATGATTTTCGATTTAAATCGATTGTTTTTTTTCTCTCAACTAAAAAAACAAAAACAAAAAAAAAAAACCTAATTAGCTCACGTCATTTGCTTTTTCGCTGTGCTCTGAATGCAGATCTGCACCTCGCAGTGCTGCACTGCTGCCACTCAGTTGCGTGTTTCTGTCACAGCTGCTAAAATAGTTTGAAGGGCTGCTACTTTTAGTAGCTGCAGCTCCTAAACTTTACAGACCTGTTTGCTGCATGCCGTGAAGCGCAAAACCGAACAACTTCCAACCATGAAGTGATGTTACCTTTTTTAGAAACGAGCTCATTTTCAGTAGAAGTGTTTGTTAGCATCTTGCTAGCATGTCTGATCTGTGAAAGCTTCGTGGGCGTGATATCGGCAAACGTGACGGACTGCTGTTTGGTTGGGTGTAACCACGTCCGTGTCCGCTGCAGGCGGACCACGGACCCTCACGGACGCGTAAAGTAGGTTTAACACGCATAAAATGGGAATGGACTTGATTGACGGNCGGACCCTCACGGACGCGTAAAGTAGGTTTAACACGCATAAAATGGGAATGGACTTGATTGACGGAGAGCGACCTGCTGCTATTTTCCCTGTTAAAAATAGTTAGATATTAGTTGTTTAAAAAAAAACAACTCAATTTTCTGATTCCGCCATTTTACAAATCGTGCCAAAACGTAAACTCAAATTTATTGATTAAATCGATTCATCGCCCAGCCTTAAATGAAACTGAATTTTCTGTGTATTTTTGCAGAAAGGTGAGATACCTGCTGCAAGTCAAGAACCACATCCCACTTTTACCTGCAGCAGCACAAACAGCACGTCCTCACTACATGTTCTTTCTTTCTTTCAATTCCCATTAGCACCAGCATACACATTGGCTATTCTTCCTGGGTTCCAACATCCATCCATCCATCCCTCCCATCATTAAAACAAACAGACCAGCTCCATTAATCAGATATATGGATTTGCTGAACACAGCGATGTCTGCAGGAGATGTGTAAATCTCTTTTTAGTAAAAAGCCTTTATATTTTGATGGGCTTACAGCATCAACATAATAAAAAGCACTTAGTTGTATCGGCTATCTGCCTTCATCAGAGGTTTGTATTCTGCTGTTTGTTGTGCATTTCTGTTCTGCCTCTTTTTGTTGTTATTTGACTCATCTGAGTGCCGCTGCTGCTTTTCTTTGTGTTTGAACTGTTTAGCTGTATGTGCGGCATCATTTCTTGGCACAGGTATCAAACATTTTATAATTAGGCCAATCCACGCCGGCTCTCAGAGACTCTGATGAAGGCAGATACGCGTAAGTGCTTTTTATTGTGTTAATGCTGTAAATGTCTCAACGTTTAAATGTGTAAATGTCAACGTGTAAATGTCTCAACGTTTTTAAAGAAAGAAATCTGTCAGACAAAGAAGGATCTGCTGTGAAATGAAGAAATCAACAGGTGTGCGGGTGCATCATTCCTGTTACGCATCACCTGGACGTACCTTATAGATTCCTGCTGTGCGTGAATATACAGAACAGGCCGTGATGTTTAGATAATGAGCTAAAATGTCTCAAAGAAAATGTCTGAAAAGAAAACATGTCTTTGTTTAGATTGCAATCAGCTTTTCTGGATGATAAAAACTACGTAAAGCACACAGCTCGTATCCACGGTAACCTCATCTGACCATCTTCATCTTTCTGTGTTTCCATCAGCTGAATCCAGCTGCAGAGTGACACGGCGCTGCACAGTAAGCCGTCTCCACGATAATCATTTCCACCTTTCTGTGATTACAGTCTGAATACCTTCTGTCGTTTAACGTCTTTTTTCGAGCAGCAGTGACATTTCTCTTCCTCGCAGCTCATACCAGCTGCATTAAAAAGGGGATGCCAGATGGTACAGGTGACAGTAATCCACTGTTTGGATGAGATTGTTGTTCTGGTGAAAATACTCCCTGGACGAAAACACGTTTGGCCCTCAAAGCAAAACAAGGCATCTAGACTTTAAAGGCTTTGTGAGACTAAAGTTTTAGAAATACTAAAAGTATTGATTTGCTGCAGATCCTGGGTTTATTTCTCACTTTTAAAGTGGCTTTACATGGAGATGAGCAGGAATGCGCTGAGATTCAACAAAAGCCAGCAGGAACACAAACGTTAGCTTTGGGAAAACACATCAGAGTATTACATGAATTATTCAAATACTTTGCCTACGAACAAAGCCGCAAGATGCACAGAATGTAAATGGATGAAAAGAGGCAGTTAGCATCACTGCTGTGATAGAGACAGTATGAAGCTGAGTTTGCTATAAAATATAAATTTTGCGGCTCTTCAACAAACCGCAGATCTGAGTTTCTGTAGCGGCTAAACGTAGCGACGTAGTTTAACCCCACAGATGGTAATAACTACTGCAGCAATAAAGACAACTTCCTGTGCTCCTGACCTGAAACAGGAAAGGCTAACGCTATAAAATCAATGCTAACGGACCATTTCAATTACATTTAGCATGGTTGCTAATTTTTTAATAAGTTGTTTTTTTTGGGGGGGGGGNGGTCTTGGTGGAGGCATAGAGAGAAAGAGAGAGAGAGAGAGACGTAATATTGTTCGTCCTGGTACTTGGTGTCACGTGATGTAAAAGGTTTTCTGAGAGTTTCTCATGTCGTTTCTGTTTACATCACATCAACTCTTCTCTCATTGGCTGCATGAAGGAAAGGTCAAGGGTCAGATGGGTCAAAGTTGAATGCATCTGAACTTTACTGCCAAAGAATCTGAATGACGCTGTGAGGTTTGAATCACCAATCAGCTCCCAACGCACACACACACACACAAAGTTTTCATCTTCCTCCCTCCTCCCTGCTCTCCTCTCATTTTCATCCTCTATTCTCACCTTTTGCTTTTCCATTTCTTCTCACCTACCATATTCTATTTTCTTATCCTCTCTCTCTCTCTCCCTCTCCCTTCATCCTTTGCTCCTAACTTTCCCGTCCAGCTTTTCTGGCTGTTTAATGGAATTATAAACTCAGAGAGGTCTCTGCTAAGCTGCTCCTAAACCCTGAGAGAAGGAGATAAAGAGGTGGAGGAGGCAGATCCTCGTCAGGGTCCTTCTCTCCTACACACTCTATTTTTCTCTTTCCTCCTCCTTTCTAGTATTTCTCACTGTGATCTTCTTTCTCTCCATTTCGTTTTCTCACTAATTTTTTTTTTCCATGTTCCTGCCTGTCTTTTGAAATGTACAATAGCATTAAATGTCTAAAATCACCCAGAAATGTTCATATACTGCAAATTCTCTATTAAAAGCCGGTATTCAAATAATGGTCCATCTCCAATCATGGCCGGGAGGTAAAGTCAGCAGGACGAAATAGCAGCCGGTCTCCAATAAAGGCCAGGTTTATATGTCTGTTAACTGGCCCAGGCAAGTGTATTCTGCTGCTGCTAACGCTAACTACAGAGCCTGGGAGGCTACACTTAGGGTTAACCCTAACCCGACTTAATGTGTTTCTCAAACTACAGACTCTGATGTTTTAATCCACTTCAGTCGTTTATTTGGGCCTTCGGCTTCTTTTCCTGTTAGATCCAGTTTGTTCATTTCTCTCGCTCCGCACATTTCTAGGAATCTTCAGACACGTTGAATAACCTTCATTTCACAAAGCAACAACAGAGAAAACTGTTTTATTTTGGCCATTTCTGAACCCATAGCTATGGCTGCTGAAAATGGAGCTTTGCAGTTTTATTTGAATAATTAATTATAAACACGTCATTTCCAGCAGTAATAGACATTTTAAGCATTGTTAATGTCTTGAAATCAATTTAATGCCACACTGGTGAATACAAATGTTAATTTCCATCTAAAGCTTGAAATTGCTGGGAGATTCCGAATTATCGAATGCTAGGCTGTGTCCAAAATCACTCCCTACTCCCTATATGACTCCCTATCCACTATACAGGAAGTTTGTTGTTAGTTGGCAAAATAAACACTTTCAGACACTACTCGCTGCTTTTCTGAGTGCCGTTAATTATGTCATTGCTGTCACACTAATAATAACAGCTGATATGCATATATAGCTGGATATATTTTTAAGCCTTTTGTGTTATTTAAATGGCAAAATGTGCAGATTTTTTTCCAATCTGTCATAAATAAAATGAGTCTTTGATTCAATTTGTGTGATGCATTTGTGCAGGTCTGTTCTAATAAACACACTATTTTCACGCCTTAGGTTGATTTATCACGAGTCCATCTTTCCATCAGGAAAATAAAATAATACGCCATCAGAAACAGCAGCTAGACGTGCCTTTTACACTGCAAACACGCCTTCCACTCAGAATTTATCTGTTTTCATCCTTACATTTCATCATTATGACAGCTGTCACGCGGCTTTAAGTTAAACATTTCATTTGATGAGACGATGTTATCAGTTTTATTTTCTTTATTTCATTTCCAGCATGAACACCAGTGTCAATATTGTGTCTTAAATCGTGAAGTTTTGTCAGGCGAATTAACTTAGCCAATCGTCATCAGTCCCTAAAAAAGAAGAACAGATGTACTGTAATAAACAGATATTTCATTAATAGTTACAAAACACCATCTGTAAGTCATGTACAAACATTAACAAAACAGTAAGCTTATGTTGCAACCAACATCACATAAATTAGCCCTTCAAACTTTCATAAGTTAGTACTAACAAAGAATAAAAATTATCAATAAAGCTGTATAGACGGGGCATGGCTGGCTAGCTAGCTTGTTTGCTAGCTGGAAAATGCATGATATGTCCGTTTGACTCAAATTTCAGCTACAAAATAAACAAGAAGTATTTTATATGGTTAATATGGTTAAAAGTCTAACGATCAATTTACTTACATTAGTGTGAAAGGTTCTCGTCATGTTCTCTCTCCTCTCATCTGTCAGCCATTTTTTTCTCATTTTTTCTTCCCGCGCAATGCATGATGGTCTATGTTGTGCTGTGTGGTGTCCATCGCTGTATACTACTTTTACCATTGCATTGTGGGATATTTTGAGCGCACTATATAGAGTAAAGAAATTCTTATTAAACGTTTGGACACCACTACAGAATGGTGAACACACTTTGTAGTGCAGTACGTAGGGAATAGGAATGGTTTTGGACTCAGCCCTAGTTTAAGGTTTTACGTGTTGTCTCTCTCTCTCTCTTCACTTTCTATTCATCTCTCCATCCATCTTCATGATCATAGCAGCACATTGCTGCTGAAAAGCTACATGAGCATTCAAAAGATCAACAGTTTCTCCACTTCCCCCCGACGGCGACGTCTTTCTAGCCACGACTGCTGAACATGATGAGGTGGAAGAAAAGGCGAAGAACCGAGACAAAAAAGCAGATTAAAGACCAAACTCTGGAAGGCAAAACGACAGAAAGAGAAATCCAGAAGAAAAGTGGAATTCTCTGGTGTGGCGGCGTTTGAGGATCACAGCACAGGGAGGCGCTTACATGTCAGAGAGGAGAATGATAGAGCTGTGTTTTTTTTTTTTTTAACAGAATATGACTGAATAAGTCATTAAAAGAAGGCTTTCATGGAGGGTATCTGGAGTTCAGCGTGATGTAATCCTCACTTTCTATTAATTCATTCTTCAGTTTGAACTTGATGGAAAATAAACATGAAGAAAAATGTGGCCATGGCTTCAAATATGAAATGATGAAATATGTCTGGATGCTTACAGCGGGGGTCTCAGATTACCTGGGCGCCGTGGCCAGGTGACTGCATTACGAGGTCCAGCTGAACAAATGTGAATAACAGGAAGGGATGTTTTGTACAGTCAGTAAAAACACGTTGGCCGGTTTGTTCTGGAGCGCCGCGGCAGTCAGAGGCGGCATGGATGGAAATCTCGCTCTCCATGCACGTTAATCCCGCTCCACAACCCAAGATCTGTTTCCCTGACAACCGCTCTGCTCTCTGCTCCGAAGGAAAGAAATCCTGCTCCAAATAGGCTGCAATATTTTTTCCCCCAAAATGGGTCATCGCATTACAACAAAGGCATGAATACTAACACAGCTGCACACCATTTAAAGGACCATACCTGTAGTTTTGCATGTTTGAGCCCAGTTAATACAGCTACTTTCCAAACATAAAACCTTACTGTATTCCTGTTGTTTTTCAAATCTCCTAATCTTTCAATATCAAATGTTCAGGTGATGCACACCTTAAAATTCAATGTTTCACCTGCTGGTTATAAAAGGTACGGCCATTTTTAATTTCTCTATAAAAGCCATTTTCTCCTGGACTATATTACCTGGCGGAAACATCCATTTTCTTCTCTGTGCTGATTGATTAAATAAAGTAACTTAGACAAAAAGTAAGAATCATGTTCTCTGTGATGATTATCTCAGCACGTTTCAGGTCTCTACAAGTTGATAGCGTCCTGGGAAGTGGCAGTCTGGAAGGTAGGAGAAACAATTAGGAAATTTACCGCTCCAGTCGTATATATATACATATATAAATATATATATAAAAGCCCTCCTGAGTATTCTGGGTCTGTCCCTTGGTCTCCTCCCAGGTGGACGTGCCTGGAATTCCTCCCAGGGAGGCACCAGGAGGCATCCTGATTAGATGCTCAGCTCTTTCTAACAGGAAGGAGCAGCGGTTCTGCTCTGATCTCCCTCCTGATGTCAGGAATCCTCCGGCCGGCCGTCAGCTTTAGAATGATGCCCTGCAGAGGAAACTCATTCTGACCATATGTATCTGCGATCTCATTCTGTCACAGGACGATCGGTAAATCTTTACCATGACAGTCTGTCATAACATCGCTGCAGACGCCTCATCACCACCACATTTCTTGATCTAGAAGTCATTTTTAATCTTTACTTTGCAGACAAAAAGATAAAATTCTTTACATGGAGTAAGGAATGAAAGAGAATCCATTAAAGATTCCCCGTGTAGCCTCTCATGCTCGCTTCCCATTCTAGACACAGCAGAGTTTGAATCAAGACGAGAAATCTAAATAAGGTCGACACGATCTCTGCAGGTTTAGACTCTAACGTGTCCCCGTGTCCGCGTGTCCCCGTGTCCCCTGCCTCTCTGAGACTCGGCTTAAAGCAGAACTCTGGCTGGAACCTGGCTGAGGAGTTTTGGTGGAACCACTGTTCTTTCCCAGAGTTTTTCTCCTACAGAAGTGTTCATCAGTAAGACAGTCAGCGGCTACAGAGGACAGGCTGAGAACTGGTAGCAGGAGGATGAAGAGATGAAGATGAGAAAAGATAAGAGAGGAGAGAGAGAAACATGCTGCTACACTGCAAAAAAGGACCATACTGGTGATTTTGCACGTTTGAGCCAATAAATACAACACGCATACAGGTTACATCACTAACAACCATTTTCAAAAATAAAAACTAAACTACAGTTTCATGTTTTGTAAATGTTAGTAACGTAACATGTATACGTGTTGTCTTTACTGGGCTCAAACATGCAAAATCACCAGTATGGTTCTTTAACTGTGTGTAAGCTGAGTAGCATGTCATGGCTACACATACATGGAGATTCTGGTTCCATATAACCACAACTGACTCATGTTGCAACAGGAGACATTTTATGGCCACATAGATGCTAGTGACACGTTGCTGTATCGCACACACGCATCACACACATCTGTTTCCATGCCGCCTGCCGCAAGTTGTTGGATACTGTTGAAAAGACAAACAAAGCATGCATGACCAAAGCGTACCATCAGCATGAAAACATGCTAAATGTTCACGTGTTCAGTTTTAGATGTAAAATCTGAACCTGCAGGCACGTTTGGATCCTTACATGGTTATAAAATATTTAAATCACAGGTAAAACACAAAACCTACAACAAGGTGTGGGATGCCGAGAGAGAGAGAGAGGCAGAGAGAGCAGAGAGAAGGAAAGAAAAAAGGAAAAAGGAAAGAGGGAAAGGACCATCCAGGGACGAAAAAGAAGGAGATCAATTCTTTATCCGTGTTTCCAGAACTTAAAATCCCGTCTGGCTCCACATCAAGATACTGCCGCTAATTCTGATTTTTTTTTTCTAACACTGTAACAATTGATTTTATAGTTCAGGTAATTAATATATTTGTTTGCTGTAATTGCAAATTCTCACCAAGTCCAACACACACTTCCTGTTATCTCCACGCAGAGCGAACAGAGAGCTGCTGGAGAGAGACGGAGGGAAAGAAAGCGGAGAAGAGGAAGACAGGAATCAGGTGTCATGAATGGTATCTTGTTTGTCTTTTCTTGTCCCAGAGTTTCTTTACTCTTTGTATCCTGGAGGAATTCTGGTTGACGATAAGAGGAAATATTCCTGAGATCTGCAGATCGTTTGCTCTGGTCTGAATCAGTTTGGTTCAGTTTCACACAGGAAAACATCAAATCAAATTAAAATGTATCAGCTAAAGTCATGTGACAACACTCTCTCTGCTCATTGGTCAGAAATGTCTGGGGGTGGAAGAAAGAAAATCCAAACAGGAAGAGGTTGTGTAAGCAGAGGGACTCCTATGTCCTTCATGAGCAGAAAACATGCTACATGTTCTCCTCTACATCCTCCTCCTCCTCCTCTTCATCCTTTCTGCTAAGCTCCCTGAGCTTTCTGTTTTTTCCTGCCTCCTCACTCCTTTCCTTCCCTCTCAAGACTTCTCCTCCACCCACATGCTTTCTCTTTCCTTTCTCTCGCCGCACGTTGATATAAAGCTCCTTGGTAACGTCGGTAAAGCTTTTCCTCCCACATGTACGCACACAACCAACTTCCTTTCAAGTCTTCCAGCCGCCAGCGAGCATTAATATGAATAATTCTCATTATTTCACCATCAAAGTGCAGCCAAATCATGTGCCTGACATTTTAAAATGCAGATAAACTGTTGCTTACAAACAGAACTTTTCTGAAGAATTCACACACTAAGCACTTCAATTCACCTCGAATAGAATAGCTTTATTGTCATTATACGTAACATAGTGAAATTACAGAACATATAATGAAATTACTCATTCCCAAAAGAAGCAGAACGCACAAACACACTAATGAAAGCAGGAAGTGGGAGATGAAAGGAAAATGCTCTCAGCTTCAACAGGAAGTGAAAAGTTTAGTCAACATAAAGTCTGATTTTACTTTAAATCTGCCGTTTAAACTGAGGTTCAACCAAATAAGTCAAGCTGTATAAAACAGGCTGAACTCTGGAGCTGTTTGTTTGGAGTCTGAACATCAGATCAATCTATTGATGTATTGATTGATTAGCAGCAGAGATGGTGTGTGTGTGTGTGTGTGTGTGTGTGTGTGTGTGTGTGTGTGTGTGTGTGTGTGTGTGTGTGTA
>VXCM01007649.1:0-14618 GCA_014773175.1 Lucifuga dentata | reverse complement strand
CAGAATGAACTGAAACCAATGGAGGTCTGGAAGGTAGGAAAAACATTTTTAATTCACCGTTCCAGTAGTACGCTTTGGAAATGATTGTCAGTAATGTTACATGTATGAAAACTGAATATGTTAGGCTCAAACATGTAAAACGGCCGGTATGGTCCTTTAAGGTGTGTGCATCAGCTGATCACTTTAAAGATTAGCAGAAAATAAAATAAGGTTTCCTATTCTGGAAGATGGTTGAGTAACGTAGCAGGTATGCAGGTAGCGTTTATTGGGTTCAAACATGTAAACCACTGGTATGGTCCTTTAATAGTTAATTTTCCTGGCTGTTAACCATCGTTTTAACTGATGAGCACTGACTGAGCTCCGTGCTGGTGTCTACTCATGTAAATTCACACCTGTCTNCCCCCCCCCCTCCCCAATGCTCAGCCCAGCTAGTGCATCGTTTCCACTCTGTTACCTGAGGTCACCTGTACACTAAACTTCCTGTTTAATCGTGAGGCAAAGGTGAGTCCATGGTGAAAAAGTGCACAGATCAGCAGTTTGTCTGGAAGCATTCGGAATCGTTAATTAGAAGCTGAGGATTGATCAAACCATTGGCTCCAATTTGTCTCCCTGGTTTTGAGGTAATGAGCCTCTTTATTTATGTTTCTGCAGAGAACGCACAAACACGCACACGCACACACAAACAAGCACGCGCGCGCACACACAACACCAGGCATAAGTATATGCATACATATGCACACACATACTCAAACATTCATCTGCACACATATAGACATCCACACTGGTACTACACACTTGTAAGCGCACGCACGCACGCGCACACACACACACACACACACACACACACACACACACCATTCCGTTAATTAGCTAATACATCTTTCTCTGTGAGGATATAAAGTTCCTCACACAGGAAAACAGACAATAGACTGAAACAGCAACGAGTTCAACACTTATCTCCTTTCTACGGCAGGAGAGAGAGAGAGAGAGAGAGAATTAGAGATAACACACACACACTGGCTGCTGTAGTGTGCGGTATTACGTCTCTCAGAGCAGGCTTGTGTCTACAGAACATCACGACTGATTTATTGTTTTGCACCGAGATACTGAACACAATGCAGGGAACACAGTGTGTGTGTGTGTGTGTGTGTGTGTGTGCATCAATGAGATCAATGAGACACAGANAGGGAACACAGTGTGTGTGTGTGTGTGTGTGTGTGTGTGCATCAATGAGATCAATGAGACACAGAGAAAGAGGCTGTTAACACTCAAACACGTTACATTTCTGTCAACCATTTTCCAAAACATAAAATTGTATTTTAGTTTTCTTGTTATTTTTTGCCAAATCCTCTAAACCAGAGACGGGCAACATCTCCCACACACACACACACACACACACACACACACACACACCTCCAACCTGTTTTACAGCAGGTGTGATGTGAATAAGCTGCCAGTTTTACATTTTGTAAAACATTTGGCAGTAACGCAGAGTGAACGCAGCTCGTATTTAATGGGCTTTAACTCACAAAATGAGCAGTATGGTCCTTTAAGTAGGACCTTTACAAGCCAGAACTCGTCTGAAAGCAACACAGCAACCGCAATGACCTTTGACCTTCTGCTCTGACTCAGGATTATAAAAATGGATTTAATAGAGACTATATAACAAAACACACACACACACACACACACACGGCTGATCATTCCATGAAAATGTAATTCCAAAATAAAGGTGACACAGCGACGTTGCTTTTAAATACGTCATGCTACACAGCCAACCTGTGTTGCTACAGCATCCAAAGCATGAGAGAGAGAGAAGGAGGGATTTATTCTTTCATCAGGTTTTTCTATTAACAGCTGATGATTCATAAAACCATCTGTTAGCATCGACTCAGAGCAGATACCTGCTGATACACCTGCAGATGTTCCTCTAACTCATCCCTCCATCTCTCTCATCCCTCTCTACCCATCCCTCCATCTCCATCTCTCTATCATCCCTCTCTCTCTCTCTTTAAATTAGAGGCTCTGTCACTCCTCGTCCTAATTTTCTATTCTCGTACGATAAAACCTTTTACACCATGTGACACCAAGTACCAGGATGAACAATATTCCACGTGTGGATCTCAACTTTCAATTCAAAGAGCTTTATTGGCATGAAAGTTTAAGATTGCCAAAGCATCAGGATATACAATAAACAACAATAAACAATAGACAGTAAAAAAAATCAATAATATTATGGGTATCTCTCTCTCTCTGGATTTATCCCTCCCTCCCTCCCTCCCTCCCTCCCTCTCTCATCCTCTGCTTTCTGACTCTTACTGGAAGATAAAGGATAAAGNTCCCTCCCTCCCTCCCTCTCTCATCCTCTGCTTTCTGACTCTTACTGGAAGATAAAGGATAAAGCTCAATTCCTGCTGCTACATCCTCCATCCTTCCCTCCATCCTTCCCTCCTTCTCCCCCTCCGATTTCTGTTTTAGAAGATAAGATGGGTGAGCTAACGGGGGGTTAGCTCACCCATGTTGGAGGGAGGGTGGGGGTGGGGGTGGGGGAGCTCATCCATGGAGCCTCATTCTATTCTGTTTATAAATTCATACACCATAGATGCTGTATTAGTGGGCGGGGCCTTTATTTACCCGGCCGATATTACAGACAGGCCTTTATTTCTAATTATCTCAGTGGACAAACTCATAACTGCATAAAAACACGCCACCACACGGAGAACACGTCAGTGTGAACACACCTTCAGGAGCTTTTAGAAAGGTGCATTTTCATTCACTTTTCCCGGTTGGTGATGACAGCGGAGCGTCACGTGATCCTCGCCGGCGTGGAACCCATCCCGGCAATGGCTGGAGAGGTTTTTAAGTGGTTTGGTACACACTAATAGTTTCCTGGGCCAAAAGACAAAAACCAAACCCGCCTTTATATGAGACCGGCTTTTATTTCCTCCTGCTGACTCCGCCCCCCCAGCTATTATTAGATACCTGCTATTATTTGAATACCAGCTTTTAATAGAGAATTTACGGTAAGTTATAAAGAATTGCAAAATATTCCAGCAATATCACAAAGTGAGCAACATTCAAAGGTTTTTTTTAATAAGACATAATATGCTGTTTATTGTCATTTTCACTTATTTTTAAAAACTTACTTGTGTTTTTATGAGTTTGTGTTCAGCATTGTCAGAATTTTAAAAACCTGAGAAAAGAAATCCTAAACCTCCCTGAAATCTGAGACTGCAAAAGTATGAAAATTATCCATATTTATGCCACGTTTCCACATCTCACTCACGTCAGCAAATCATATTTTCATCACCAAAATCTGCTAAGGATGGTTTTTAATCATCCTAATTTTCATGAAATCCACCCATTAACACTGATGTTACAGGATAAAACTAAAAGCTTCTTCTGGGTCATCAATTTGATCCAGATCGCCTCCAAACTTTAATCACTTCCAAATTTCATCTAAATCCATCCAGAACTTTTTGAGATATTCTGTAAACAAACAAGCAAACAGACAAACGCCCGCGGTCACATGACCTGCTTGTTGCTCTAACAAAAGTTATGATGTCATCCATGATTATTTATAACGCCTAGATCAGGGTTTCAGGGTTCCCCAACTCGTTTTCCCCAAGGGCCAAATTATGTCAAACATGTCAAGCCAAGGTCCACCACTCACCCCCCGACCCGATCTTTTAATAACAACGGAAAAACAATTTTCTAATTTTTATTTATTTTTAAACGTAACCCTTTACAACCGGAGCAGCCCAGCACCAGGCCCAGCACTTCCTTTGTAGCATTTGCAGTGTTTTATAATCACCATTTCTTAATAAAAAGGAGATATATGAATATCTACAGAAAGCTTAGATCCTCCTGAACAAAATGAGCCCAAGCATGACATTTTATGAACACACGATTCCGAGATAAATGTAACTAAAACACAAGATAGCCTCCAAGCTAAAACCTAGCTTTGTCACTACTCGATGATGTAACTTCCGAGGGTAGTCTAAATTTTAAAATCCCTCTCTGTGATTGGATAGTAGACTAGCAGAGGATTTGATTGATGGATCAGTGGTCCTATCAGCNATCCCTCTCTGTGATTGGATAGTAGACTAGCAGAGGATTTGATTGATGGATCAGTGGTCCTATCAGCTTTTATGTAGCCATGGCAACAGCCATGCGTTCCCTGTGCATGTGCGTAATATTCCACTGACAGACCGGAGACCATGTGCTCGTCCCTGTGTAGCATTCGTGATGTTTTATACTCACCATTTCTTAATAAAATGGAGATACACAGATATCTACGGAAAGCTTAGCTTCTCCTGAACAAAATGAGCCCAAGCATGACATTTTATGACACGCAATGCTGAGATAAATGCGACTAAAGTACAAGATGTTTTTTTTTTAGGATAAGTCATCTGAGGGTCTGATAGACAGGACTCACATTTGGCCCGCGGGCTGCCAGTTGGGGATCCCTGGCCTAGATGTTAGTAAACATTTACCATTAAATTTAAGCAAAGAAAAAAGAATTCAAACATGAATATTCACCATATTTGGAGAATGATTCGGTTAGCAACTCGTGTTTGTCACTAAATGTCCATCTAAAGAGGAAAAACGTATTTCTTGTGGCTCTCTGCTGGATATTCTTCTCCTGCTGTGACAGAACAGCTATGATTTCATTATGAAATGTGATTATTTGTTTTTCTGGGAGGCGTTTCTCCCAGAAGAGTCGCTTCTCTCCTCAGTGAAAAGCAAACGTCTCAGGATGACTAATATCATACCACTCAATTCTTCAATATTCTTCACTTTCATAACAGCAATATTTGTTTTCTAAAAACAACAAGGCTTCAGTCACTGCAGAGAGTGAAAAGCTGATTTAGGAAAGAAGTTTACATTGATCAGAGACAGAAAGAATATGGATGAATAATTGGTTTGAGATGAATGATATTGTTTTTCTGGGTGAATCTGCTGCGTCTCATCACACTTTTCTTTTATTCTGCAGACTAATTTCACTCTAGATCATCTTTTAGCATGTAGGTATCATAATATCACTGATTTAGCATTTTTAAGCCCAATAAAAAACAGGTTATATGGATTTATTATAAATTCCTGACAACATTTTCCAAAACATAAAGCTGTATTTTAGATTTCATGTTGGTGATTCAAATTCAACGTTTCACCTGCTAAAACCTAAACGAACACAGAAGCCACAGTCCTTTGACTTTCTCAGTAAAGCCGACATATTCTCAGACGGAGACGTACGTTTTCTTCTGACCGGTTAAATAAAGTTATTTTGACAACAACAAAAAAAAAAACAAACTTAACAAACGTTTTGTTCTCTGTGATGATAATTTATCTTAAACATGCTTCACGTCTTTAAAGTCGATTTTTATAGTTACTAGAATGAACTGAAACCAATGACAGTCTGGAAGGTAGGAAAGACAATTCTAATATTTACCGCTCCAGCATGTTTGTCAGTAACGTGTCGTTTATACGGATTGTATTTGTCAACTGATTTAAGCACACATACGTGCAACATGTTATCTGTCTGATGCCAGATCAAACTGCACATATATACAAATACACATATATACATTTATGACAGTCATGGCATATACCACAATATATACACAGATGAGAGAAAAAAAGGAAAATGAGGAAAAAAGGGGGAAAAAAGAAAAAAGGGGAAAAAAGGTTAAAAAAAGGGGGAAGGGAGAAAGAAAAAAGGAAAAAAACAATTTAGCTTTAAATGTCATTTCTGTCATAGCTTCATTTAAATGTGTTTTGTAAACTCAAAATGACTGCTAGTATCAAAAACGAGATCGATGTCAATTTCTGTGGTTATGTAGAATTATGTGGAAATTTACAGAGTTTTTTGTTTGTTTTTATTAGCAAATTGTTGTTATTATTGTTATTGGTAGTAAATGTATGTATTACTGTGGTAATGAAATAGTAGTAGTAGTAAATGTATTTATTACTTCGGCGTGGATGGAGAGAGCAGAAGGAGCCAGAAAGAGAAAGACAATAAAAAATGGAGAGAGTAAAATGACAAAGCCTAGCTAAATAATAAGAACTAAATCTTTGCGTGAAGCTGCTCTTCTCGTGTGCGAGTCGCCGTCCAGCCGCGTCCGTTCGCCCTACAGGAAATCCTGTTTGATGAAACGCCGCCGCCTGGCTAATCCGAGCCCTTTGGTAACGGAGGTCATTCAAATCCAACTGGAATCAAACAAAGACGGGATTTTCTCTGCATGGTCAAAAACCCAATTCTCTGTTTGACCTCAGACAACACGCTTCAAATAAATAAATACAGAAATAAAGTGTAGGATATTACCAATTCTAAGGTTTTTTTTCTGAAGGTTTGATGCTGACTGAAACAAATGTCTGAAACAGAAAAAACGTTGTTTAGGTGATACACTTTACTCCAGTAACCATGTAAACGTGCAGATATCAGCTGATATCTTCCAGCTACCCTTCAGGTTACACATGTGGGCGGAGTAACATGTGGAACCCCGCCCATGACATCCTCACTGACTGTACATGTCAACACAGTATTATTATGTTTCTCACGTTAAAATTTAAGTATTAATGTAAACAGGACTATAACAGATTTCATATTATTTATTTTTATGCGTCATTATCACGATATCGACGCCATCGCAGTGTGACGTCACGTTGATGAATTTTCACATCGTTTGCAACAAGAAACAAAACAAACAGCACCTGACGAATTATATCCTAAATATGTTTTCATAGATTTAACCAGAAAACCACAAAAAGGAGCGAAAACAGATGTATTCATGTAAAATGTATTTACAAAATAAAAGTTTAAAACAAAGGTATTTATGAGCTAAAGTGATAATATTAAGGTGTTTTGCTGCTCTAAGCCCTTTAAAAACGCCCGTTTTTAGCTGCTGCTTTTTAATGGCTGATGATGCAGGATTATATTTTGCCTGAGGACTCATTTAACTACTTAATGTTTCCCCGGATGATGCCGTATAATAAAACATAAAGTAAAATAACTAAACGACTTTCTGAACCAATTTGACTTTAACAGAAGGAATCTTCAGAGAAAACGTCTCGTTCTCAGATCGATGCGTCCTCAGAGATCATTCAGCACAACGTCCTGTTTGTCCCATGAAACACACACCAAGGGACACGTCAGCATCTGATGGACAGCATTTAGTGTGTGTGTGTGTGTGTGTGTGTGTGTGTGTGTGTGTGTGTGTGTGTGTGAGATAAGATGGTGTATTTGTCCTCTGCGGGGTTATAAAGTTAACAGCCATAACCAACATCATAAAGACTGATCACAGGAAGTCAGACTTCTCTGAGGCTCTCACATACACACACACACTGCATATCAATCCATCACAACACTGCAACATTTGCGCTGCATGAAGTGAATGCAGCAGGAAGAAGCGTGATGATGAAGCAGTTTTATAAAAGCCAGAAAAAGCAGCAGCAGTTAAAGTTCCTCTGAGTAAAAAATTAATATAAGGTTATAAATCAAAGCTAACAATACAGCAAACATTTACGGTTTGTCCTAAACTACAGCAGCAGGAGACGTCTCCTGAAGTCTGATGAAGAATCTAAAACCTGCTGAAACACGGAATCACATGCCGTGTTTATCTTTCATGACAGGTCGTCATGGAAACGTATTTTGAATGAGCGGTGTTAAAACAAACGAGGGGAGGTTAACGGAGTGCACAGCCTTTGTTGGCCTCGGTGGTCTGAGCTCTCAGAGCGTCTTTTTATTTCACTCTGGGAACAAAACCTGGTTTCCATGACAATGAAGGTGTTTTCTAAAGATGGAGAGAATTTTACAGAGAAAGAGACAGAAAAGCACAGAGGAAGTCAATGGAATGAAAACTCCTTTTCTGTGAAAGAATAAGAAGCAGATGATGGTTTGAATTTCTGCTGTCTGACAACACACACACACACACACACACACACACACAAAGAGAGATCTCATCTCCCTCACCTTCATGCTGGCTTGAACTTCAGCAGCTAATGAAGATGGAAGCTGTTACTTCAGCTTTACTGATCAATATGAAGAGAGACTGTGTGTGTGTGTGTGTGTGTGTGTGTGTGTGTGTGTGTGTGTGTGTGTGAGAGAGAGAGAGAATAGATCTCTTAGATTTATTTCCACATTAGCAGCTTCTCTGCTTCACCAGCTGCGGCAGCAAAACTTTCTCCACAGAGAAAACAGAACTGCAGTCGCATGAGACAGAAACACTGTGTGTGTGTGTGTGTGTGTGTGTGTGTGTGTTTTCTAAGATCTCCCTGCACTTATATTTCTCATATTTTGCTCCCTTTGATCCTGCATCTCATAAACAGCAGACATCTCTTCTTGCTGCTCTGAGGTTAAGGGAGGAAATATGGAGGTCAGCAGAGTTCATCTCCCATGATGCTTTTCTCCTGTTTCTGCATTTCTTCTGTCTCACACATGCAGCAGTTCATGACAACACTAATATTTACTGTAATACATTCTACCAGTGAAATGGCTGCTCTCTCTGCTGTTTTCTAACTCTCCTCCTCCAGGCTCTGCTGGAGGCAAAGGTTTGCTGCAAAACGTTTGATTAAAACTTTGCTGCACAGTTCCAGTTCCATCTGCATCTCCAACAACAAATATTTCTTCATGTTGACAAAAACAGCCTTGTTTGTGCCGTGACCACCGTGTATCTCTGAGATTATCTGGTGGAAGAGTATTATAAAGCCAACGACCAAAGCCAGCAGCAACGCTATGCTACCTTCAGATTTTAAAATGCATTTTAACAGGAATTTTTGTCTTGGTGCAGGAGGAGCGTAAGATGAACAGACATGAATAAATAACCATAAATCAGTGTCAACATGCATTTATCTCCATAACTATCAAAAACTGTTCAACGTGATCAAATCTTCACCTCAGCTTTACATTATGTCTACAGTAATTCCATTAATGCACCCCAGTCAAACATATATTAGGCTGTTTTCAGATCTGTAGATCGTTTGTTCTGGTCTGAATCAGGAACTAAATTGTTGGTTTGGTTCAGTTTCTCACAGGAAAACATCCAATCAAAGCAAAATCTATCAGCTAAAGTCATATGACAACACACTCTCTCTGCTCATTGGTCAGAAATGTCTGGGGCGGAGAAAGAAAATCCAAACAGGAAGTAGTTAGCTATGGTGTCAAAGTAAACCAAATGAACTAGTTTAATATGCACTAGTTTAATATAATTTTTAATTTTTTCTGAAATCCTCCTATAATCACATTTGAAATCTGGAAGTGGTTATAATCATATAAGAGGGAAAACAGGAACATTCTAAGTTACCAGCAAAACTTGTAATTTTATTTTTAGAATGTGGTTCTGTTTCTTTACTTGTTTGTTTCATCTTTATTCACTGAGTAAAGCTTGATGTATTGGTTCTGTATTATTTCTGCTTTAGAAGCATTTTCTTTAAATGAATCAGCACAGACAGTAACAGATTAAACATGGAACATTATGCAGCAGCTGTCTGAAAAGATAAATAACTCATAAATGTTCAAATTTAGCTTCTTTAGCAAAACTAAAACACAAAACTTTTCATGAAGTTTCCGTGTTGGCTCTGAGTACAAACTCCAAGTTGAGGAGCCTTTTTTTTTTTTTTTTTTTTTTTGGTCGTTTTTCCCTGTCAGAGTTTAGAAATTCTAAATTCTGAGATTAATTTGAAAGCAGAATTAGTCCAGTTTAATTTGAAAAAAAGTTTAAAAATAAAACAACAGATTCAAATTCATTGTGGAGGAGAAAAACCAGGTGACGACAGTAAAAATGGCTCAGGATCACTTACCTGAAGCCGACTTACCTGTATGGAGTCAGGTGATATCTCCTCTGTAACAGCAAAGACACAAACTGCTTCATGTATCACAGGAACAAACACACGGCTAAAGGAAGGAGAATAAAAACCCCAGGAGTCATTTTATTAAAGAAACAAACAAGCTAAAACTACCTCATGAGCACACGGTTAGCAAAAACAGTAAGCACAAAAAGGTTAGCACAAAACGGTTAGCATAAAACAATTAGCACAAAACGGTTAGCATAAAACAGTTAGCACAAAACAGTTAGCATAAAACAATTAGCACAAAACGGTTAGCATAAAACAGTTAGCACAAAACGGTTAGCATAACACCACACAGGCACTAGCAGGAAACAGCTTCCAAAATGATGTCGTTTCATGTCTGATGGATTTATATTACCTGTGTTTCAGGTGGTCATACTGCCAGGCTCACAGAAAGGATAACTGATTAGCTGCTGCTTCTGCTGCTTCTTCTTCTCCTTCTTCTCCTTCTTCTTCTACTTCTGTTTGGCGGTTGGCAATCCAGCTTAGAGGTGTATTACCGCCACCAGCTGGACTGGAGTGTGGAACAGAAGTTTGACCAAAAAAAAAAAAAAAANAAAAAAAAAAAAAAAAAGTCCTCTCAAGAATACCTATTTCCTTAAAAAAAAAAATTATATACTTACATGTTTTGCTGACACTAACTGATTAGCTTCACGTCTTCTCCAATTTCCTGACCTGCCAAAGACTCACCTTCCCTTCACAGCTTTCCTACCTGAGGCTACCATTTCCTGTTTACCCTCCATGCACTACCCACACTACCCGCTAACAACTAAAGATTAGCTTTAAGATAACTCTGGTATAATACATCAAATGACAATTTATGTTTAAGATTGTACATGTGTCCTTTTTAAATTAATTAATTAATTAATTTAATTTAATTTAATTTAATTTAATTTAATTTAATTTAATTTAATTTAAAAAAATAATGTTGCATTCATTTTATCTCAGAACAGGGAATCTGTAACTTGGAACTACATCCTTTATAACAGCTGCGTGTTCGAGCGATAACGGAAGAGAACATACCACAGCTTCTTTTTAAAAAGAAGTTGCATTTATGAGCTATTCATTTTTTTAAAACTGCTGCATTGCCAGTGTTTTATGTTTAACCTTTTACTGTGTTTATATGCTGATAGATTTAAAGAAAATGCTTCTAAATGCCATCCATCCATTTTCGTCCGCTTATCTGGGTCTGGGTTGTGGAGGCAGCTCTTAAATGTTCATTTATAAATAGAGAAATTACTGTTTACAGTGTGAGCGGCCATGTTGAAATGATGTCAACACTGAACTCTGATATTTTTTACACTTTCCTTGACTTTTCCCAGTCTGAGGTTTGAAAGTCTGAGTTTGGAGTGGAACTTGAAAGCAGCATTAGTCAGCGTCGGTGGTTCTCGCTTTGATTTGCTGAGTCTTATCAGTTTGCTGCGACTCTTAAACATGTATGGTTTCTCTTCGTGGGCTTAAATGAACCGTGCAGCCAAAAACAATCTCCATTTTAACTGGACGGCTGGAATAAATGTACTTACTCTGATATTTTATCGTTTGTTTCTTCTTTAAACAAATATGTTGTTAAGCTGAATGTGCGGCTCTATTTATGAATCTGTGAGAACTTTTCTACAGCTCCCCCCCCACCCCCACTGTGTCTGATCACACATGCTTATATCAAATTCACTGATTATGCAAAATTGATGAGTTTATACAGTGAACTTGTCATTCCGGTTCTAACTGAAATTCCTCACACTAACACACACATTGTCCTTCACGCCACTCTCCTTTATTGTAGGACGGCGGCGTGAATTTTCTATTAGAGCTTGACACCTTTATCAGTTCGTGTCCTGCAGATGTGACACCCCGTTTCTCCCAGGTGACTTCAGTCAGCCTACAAAATAATTTAATTCCCGTATCTCTTCCCATCATCTCTGGATTCCTCCCTGTCTGCATCCTCACCAAAATAAAGCCGAGGAGAGATTTCCTCTCCAGACCTGCTTTAATTTCTGCCTGAGTTCAAGAAGTTAGAAGTGTTGAAACTTAAAATGGCTGTTTAGATTTTTAAGAAAAAAAAATCTTTTGCAAAGTTTTTCAGCAGCAAACTGCAAACACTTGGCATAAGCCTTTTACTGAGATAAAACGATGGTTATGCTATGCTAAGCCACACGACATTATGAATAAAACCCAGTTACACTTCATATTAAAATGCATCTACATCCAGATAAGGAAAGTTTGCTGCTATCCATCACTCATGGAACTCTGAAATTCTGAGTTCCAGTCTCAGTGTTTGAGTAAAAAGTTCATATCGTTGCTGTCAGGTAGAAACATACTGTATCTCCAAAACCATTACTTTTCAGGAAATTAAAAAACAACCCATGTTTTTAAAATAACTGAACACTGCATCATCAAAGTTGGTATTATGTCTTTATTATGGTCAGATACTTGTATGTATCATTAAATTATTAATATTTTACCAAAATCAAACTGAAATGAGGTTTTTGACCAGTGAATGTGGAGATCCGCGTTTTGTCCGTCATTGATTAGAAAGGCTGCATCTGATGCAGGAAGTGCCGCGTCGTTATCATCGACTTACAGGTTATAAAGTTCATTTAGCTGTTTGTGCTTCAGTTTTTCCTGTCGTTGAATATATTTGGACAAAATCTCTTGTTATAGCAGATGAAGTGCTATGAACAGGCTGGTGAACACGTACTGGCTGTGACTAAGCTGCACTCCAACCTAGCGTGTTTTGCTGCACTCTTCTCCGCTCCCACGTGTCAGGCCTCACATACATAACACGTTAGCTTTTATAGAGTTATTCAAATAACCAGTTTATTTAGCATTGAAACAGCCAGAGATGTCTTCAAACGATGCCTGCTGCTCCTTCTACAGTCGAATGAAGCAAGTGGAGTTATGAGGTTTTGCCGACAGTTTGAGGATCCAATGGAGTTACGAGATTTAGTCACAAGCTCTTTTTAATANTGAGGTTTTGCCGACAGTTTGAGGATCCAATGGAGTTACGAGATTTAGTCACAAGCTCTTTTTAATACTTTTCATTGGTTAAATATTTGTAAAACCCAGACAGATGTAAAGGGTGACCAAAAGAACTGATTTATTAAAAAAATAAATAAATATGATGAAATATGGAGATACGAGGTTTCCGCCCAGTAGCGACGATATTTACATGGGAAGTCTGTGAATATTATAAACATCTACATGAATTATTTCTGCACAATTAGTAAAGAGAAAAAGCTTCTAATGTAGCTCAGATGCCGTGTTCATGTTCGCTCATCAGACTAATGTTCAGCTGCAACATGTCAAAAACTACAAATGCTAGGAAAGAGAAAACGACGACACGACAGCACAGAGTGCATCATGAATGCACAGAGTGAATACGGAGGATCATACGGATTGAGAGGATGGAGGAGAGATCAGCGTCAGACTGTGACACTAATACTAAATGTCTGACATTGATTTCATTGGCAACTGTGTCAACATAATAAGATTATGCTGCTAAATTTGACAGATTCAGTGGATCATGTTACTGATCCTCAATACAGTTACAAAACACAAACTGGACCTCTGAGCTTTCCGCACATCAAGTGTATTAAATCAGTGCTTTAACTTGCTGCTCAGAAAAAAGGATGAAATGAGAGTAAAAGAAGGAACGAGGGCAGATTTTTAATATTAGCGCAGAGCTAAAGGTCTTATCTTCATGGACTATTTTTACCTTCCTCCTAAACCCCTCCTTTGGTTAGAGGCAGATGGTTATCAGCAGCATAATGTCGACATGTAGTATTTATTGGGCTTGAACATGCAAAATCACTGGAATGATCCTTTAACAATTGTATTATATGATTATAAATGTACCGATGGGAATGTTTCAGATGAAAAGAAAAGAAAAAAAATCCATCCTGTCAAGACTAAAAGCAACATTCATGAAAATACACACTTTGTAGTTACAGTTCAATTATGTCTGATCAAGTGTGTAGAAGTGTTTGTCTACATGCACATCATTGTATGAATGTGCGTGCATGTGTGTGTGTCTTTGATCATGGCGAGTAGAGTTAACATTAAGCTTGCTCCTGTCTAGAGAAGCTAATCACAGTCTTAACAGAGCATGTAGGGATACAGAGCTGATTATATATATATAGAAAGGCACACACAGACACACACACACACACACACACACACACACACACACACACAGCCAGATAGTACATTATGGATTACAAGGTCTCTTGCTTTAAAGCACAGAGAGATAATAGCGTGGCGTCTTTGATCTGCTTGCTGAGAGTTGGAGCTGCAGTCTGATTCCGCAGAACTCGCAGCTGTAATTGGAACAATGACAGCAAAGTGCAGAATGAACCAACATGATTTACAGAATCTGCATTTGTGGAGTTTGACGTTGAAGGTTGCATCAAAGGGGGAACATGCATGTGGAGGCTGCAGCAGGCAGGAGGTAAATCTGAGAGACTTGGAGATGCAGAACATAAAGGGGTTTCTGCATCTCAGATGTGTGTGATTAAAGCAGCAGGAACTTTGATGGCTCGGAGCTCCTCGCTGTTTATTTCAGCTGCTACTGACACACTTTACCTGGATTTTATGATTGTATTTCTAACAGAAAGAATATCACTAAATAACATAATGTAGTACTCTGTGAAAAAAAAAATCCCAGTTTTGGACATTAAGGCTTCATTTAACCATGTTTATAAGTTTTCAGCCCAATGCAGCCTCAAGGGGGCACAAGCCAGTGTCCACCTTGTGCCGGTCCCAAGCCCGAATAAATG
>VXCM01007648.1:35362-52479 GCA_014773175.1 Lucifuga dentata | reverse complement strand
AGGCAGATGATTCGCTGTGGTGACCCCTGAAGGGAAAGCCGAAAGGAAAAGAAGAAGAAGAAGCTAATATGTTGGTAGGAAGTTACTAGCTGCTTGTGATGATGTTTGGGGTGGTTGCTAGAGTGTGGAATTTGAATGTTTCGTTGTTGCTATGGTGTTCAGGACAGTCCAGTGATGTTGATTGATGTTGATAGGTGGTTGTTACTAGCTGCTTGTAATGTTCAAGGTGGTTACTAGGTTCTTGCTAGGCATTTGCTAAAGTGGTTGCAAGGGTGTTACATTGTGATTGCTGGGCTGTTGCTCTGTGGTCACCATAATGTTACTAGGCAGTTACTATAATGTTTCTGGGTGAGCTACTAAAGTGTGCAGGGTGGTTTCAGAGTAGTCTCAATGTTGCTAGGTGTTTGCTAGGTTGTTGTGGATGGTTTCCACATTAATTCTGGGTGGTTTCAACATTTAGCCGACTCCTATTATCATCTATGAGATAAAAATAGATCTTTTTTTTTTTGCAAATGCCACATAATTTATTCGATAAAATCATTAAGAAAAGTAACATTTGCATTTCTCCTCAATTAGCTGCATGTTTGGATGTTTGTATGTGGCACCAAATCTGTGGATTAGCAGGACAAACAACTAGCAACCACACTAATTAGAAAAGTGTGATTACAATTGTCGCACCTATTTCTGTCCATCGCCCTTATGTTCTCTCACAATTAAGACTTTTTCCATCCACATTCATGGTCTCTCTCTCTCGCTCTCTCTCTCTCTCTCTGTTCAGCATCCACTTTTTTGTACCACAAACCACCCCGCCGTCCCATTCGTTGAAATAATTATACACTCTTAAAGAGACATAACAGGAGCCTTTCTCTCACCTTCAGTATAAACATCTCACAGTCAGAACTGAGGCCAATTAGCAGATATTTTTTGGTCACTTTGAGAGTCATTACAATAAACTATTTGTACATGCGTATCACCTAAAAAACCCCACTGTCCACTGTCTCCCAAAAGCAGAGCTCTGCTACTTTCCTCGACTCTTAACAGAATAAAGATGATTTTAAAATGCTTTTTTGTGTTGTTTTTGGTGTTGCAGAGTCTCTTATGTGATGTTTTCCCCATGGTTGATTTTGTTTATATTTTTATATAACAAGGCTGGGTTTTGGAGGATGGGAGAGTACTTTGTTCTCTGTGTTTTACCTAAATCTTCAGTTAATTAGCCTGCATTTTAAAATTTGTGTAACGAGACAGACAAAGCAGTTACAGTTCAGGCATTTTGGCAGACTCTTTAACGAATGCAACAGGAGAATAAACTTTAATTTCTAAAGCAACATAATTACACAGAAACTTTAAAATAGAATTCTTCTGACACTGGATCTTCCAAATGAGCAGGAATAGAAAACAGAATCCATCTTTGGGAATCAGTAGAGTGTCACAAATATTGAAGATCGCATATTAATCATGGTATCAAAAGAAAACATGGAGGGGAAAAAGATGACTGTTAAGGCATCTCTTTGGTCATCTTCAGTCGTGATCCATGTAATGCTAATTTGCATGTTGATAGGTGGTTGCTATAATGTTGCTAGGTTACTACCTCAAGTCAAGTCAGTTAATTTATATCATATATTTCATGCAGAGGTGGATTCAATGTCTTCACATGAAACAAAATGAGATCAATCTGCAGAAGTACAAGACATAAAGACAAGGCATTCAGGGTGGTTGCAGAAGTGTTACTAGGTGGTTGTTAGAGTCTTTTGGATGGTTGAGATCTGATTAATAAATGGTTTGTTTGACACAGTGACTGTTTGGGTTTAACTGACTTCTATTATTATTATTATTATTATTATTATTATTATTATTAGTAGTAGTAGTAGTAGTAGTAGTAGTATNTTATTATTATTATTATTATTATTATTAGTAGTAGTAGTAGTAGTAGTAGTAGTATTAGTATTAGTATCTATCAAGGTTAAAAATAGAGTTCACTTTTATTTTTTTTCTTCAGGCTGAGTGTCTAATACACACACACACGTATATATATATATATATATAGCTTTATTGATTTGGCCTCTTCTGCACATTTTTCCATTTACCTTTAGCAGTATATGTAATATCTCACGTCTCTTTCTGTCCTCCAGGTTTTATCTATTTGCCCTAAAGACATGCGGGCTGACATCTGCGTCCACCTCAACAGGAAGGTATGTATTTCTGGTTTAGTTTTAGTGCTTTTAATGTGATTCTGCATATTAAGAATGGGTTAAAATAAGACTGATTGCATCATGCGCTTTGCTTTTGCTAAAATGTCACTAATGAGCTCTACTTTTAAACTACTGGAATAAAAACAAAAATACAGATCATTAAGGAGCTGTATTTTTTTTTTCAGTAGTTTGAACTTCTGGATAAATAATCCTTCGTTATCCTGTGGAGATAACAGTGATTTGACTCTGTCAGGACATAAAAGGCAAACAAATGCATGTGGATTGGTGCTAGATGTCAGATTTAAAGGACCATACCAGCCATTTTGCATGTTTGAGCCTAATATATTCAATTTTCATACATGTAACGTTACTGACAATCATTTCCCAAAGCATACTACTGGAACGGTGAATTAAAAATGTTTTTCCTACCTTCCAGACCTCCATTGGTTTCAGTTCATTCTGCTATTAAAATCAACTTGTTGATACTGTAAACGTTCTTGGGATAGGTAATCCATCATCACCAACAAGACGTGTATTCAGGTTTTTTTAGAAGTTATGTAATTTTAGTGTTTAAGCTCAATAAAAAGCGTGGAGTGAATGTATGCCTCCACCGGGGAATATAGTCCCAAAAGAAGACCTGCGTTTATGGAAAAATTTAAAGGACCGTGACTTCATAAGGCTGTGTAACTATTAGCAGGAGAAACATGGATTTTTAAGGTGGGTGTATCACTTGAATATTTGATTTTGAAAGATTAAGAGATTTAGCAAAATATCAGGAAAGCTGAAATACAGTTTTATCCTTTGGGAAATGATTGTCAGTAACGTAACATGTATGAAAATTAAATATATTAGACTCAAACATGTAAAATGGGTGGTATGGTCCTTTAACCAGATTCCAGCAGAAAGGAGTGTTTTTTCTTTCTTTCTTTTTTTTTTTTTTTTTTTTNTTTTTTTTTTTTTTTTTTGAGTTTAGGAAAACTGATGCAGCCTCTCCTAAATGTTGCATCCTCGTTGATTCTGCTGAAGTGGCAAAAAGGAGAAAGGGCACCTTTGGTTTTGTAACAATGATTTTTATGCGCCAACCATCTCCAATGACAAATACTCAGAGTCCTAAAATAGTCCTGTCATTTAATGCAGCCAGCTTGCAATGTGCAGAAATAAGCTGTTTACTGCATATCAGGCTTTGAATTACAAGCATTTTGCTTACTAAGGGGTGTGATTATGCAGGAATATATGTGAATATTATTTTTTTTGTTGTTTTTCCCAGTATATGAACCTTTTTTTTTATTTTATTGCTCCCGCCCCCAGACATTTCTGACCAGTGAGCAGATCAGACTGACTTTTGCTTATACATTTTGATTTGCTTGGATTTTTTTTTCTTGTTTGAAACCGAATTGAACACAACATTACAACAATTTATTTCCTGATTTGGACCAGAGTAAACAACCTCCAGGTTTGAATTTCTGGGCTTTTTAGTCCTTTGAAACATTTATCTTGTGTCACCATGTGAGCCTGATGGAGATCTCGCTGCTCTCCAGATGGAACAGAGGCTCTGAGTAGAAAAACGTGGCTGTGATAATGAAGCCTTGTGTTTCATTTCTTTGAGGGCTGCAGGTGAGTGACAGGAAGTGGAGCGGAGCGTAACGCTGATATGAAAACATCTCAGTGAGGCGAGGCGAGTTGGCTTCTCTGTTACTCTGATGGATTTTCTCGCTCTGCGGAGGATGGTTTTGTTTTTACGCTGCAGAAGAATGGGTTTCTTCTGGAAAAACACACACGAGGGGCCAGTTCAAAATTATTAGTATTTTTAACAAGGCCGTAGCCATGGTGTCAACATTGGGAGGGACCAAATCAACCTCCCCTCCCCTCCCTCCCAAAGAAAAAAAAAAATTCTAAATTTGAAAACTTAAAAAAAAATTTTTTTTTTTTTTGATGCTCTCCAGTCTTCTCCTCTCCTCTCTTCTCCAGGTAATGCGTGTTTTGACTTGTCATTCTTCAAGTAAAGGATCCAAAGGCCTTTTTGCGCTTATTGTTGACAGCGATAAAAGACGGCATATTCCTTCAAGGTCCAGTCTGTCCAGTTTCTCCTGGTGGACAGGACATATGGCCACATTATTCAGCCTCATCGATGATCTAAGCCATGTCTTAAGCCTCCTCAGGACACTAAAACTCCTCTCAGCCTCTTGCTAGCTAGCTAGGCTAGCCAGTTAACTTAACAGAGCAGGCTAATGTTAATTACTTAAATGAGTCTTTACCAACATTACAGCTGTAAATACACTTAACATCAACTGTAAGTGTAACATCATGACATACAGAGACAATCGAGTTACTATGTTACATGAGGTTAATGTAGCACAATAACTCAATATAAATATATTAATACTGTATATACCAGTAATTATTCTAATTCATTCATCGCCTTTATTATCATTGTACTAAGCAATACAACGATGTTAATGTAATATTAAGTTATAATATTACTGCTAAGCAGTAAATGTCTCTGAACGTGAAGAATTCACAACAAAACATAAGCCACTATACTAATAGAACCGGTAGTAATTATAATGGTAATTTGTTAAGTTTAGTTATAATTACATTTGCTAATGATTATTTTGGACAGCGGTGCATGGTTTCCTGTCGTAGCATAGAATTTTTTTTATTTATATTTTTTATATCAATATATTGGGGGGGACGTTGAGCATATTGGAATACTGGGGGGGACATGTCCCCCCAATATATATTATAATTACGGCCTTGATTTTTTAAAAAAACGCTTAAATGTCCACAGCTCTGCTCATGGGTCTGACAGGCTGCAATGTCCATTATGTCCCCAAAACATTATGAAAAAGTTGGACGGTACAGAAAGTGGAAAGGTTTTGGAGTTTTGGCCTGTCGGTGCCACCAGAGGAAATTTTATGAGGCCTCCTCTTGGGATAATCCACAGCAAAGTGTAAAAAAATATTGGAGAAATCTATCAGTTTTTGATAAACTTTGTCATTAATCAAGTTTTGCTACAGGATCCCCAGAAACATGGAAATTAATCTTCCGCAGAACATGAAGATCCGTGAAAACATTCGTGGAAATCAGAACTTTGTTTTCAAGATACTTTGTCATCGGAGCAAAATGCTGATAATCAGATAATTTTGACCTGATGGTGGCGATAGATTTAACGTCCATATTTCCCAAGATGTTCCCAGAGTGTATCAGGAAGCCCAATATGATTTGAGGGACATCTGCCAGCCAATCAGAAACAAGTATTTCTCATCACTATGGTGATACAGGACAGACAATAATGTCCAGTCTTTTCTCTAACTCAGGTGTTCAACGAGCATCCGGCGTTCCGGCTGGCGAGCGACGGCTGCCTGCGCTCTCTGGCGGTGGAGTTTCAGACCATCCACTGCGCCCCCGGAGACCTGATCTTCCATGCAGGGGAGAGCGTGGACACCCTCTGCTTCGTGGTGTCGGGGTCACTGGAGGTCATCCAGGACGACGAGGTCATCGCCATCTTAGGTACGTGGGTTTTATCGAAAGCGAAGCGTCGACTCAGTTTGACTGAGAACAAACGAGTCTCAAAATGCAGAAGTGTTCCTTTGTTAACTTTTCAACTCGACACAAAAGCAGCTGACATTCCACTTTAAATGTCCATCAAAGGTTTCAAATGTTTTATGCTGGGAATTGTCACATTTTTTAGAAATGGAGAAAAATCAGCTTTGGTTTTGTTTTATTGATGACGCATTTTTGACCTTTTCCACTGAGATTGGAAGAGCTTTCATGAAGCAGGTCGGGAAAAATTCTCCTCCTAACGTATTAAAAAATCAAAAAACCCATCATCATCACAAAACCCATCAGCTGAAGCGAAACGTGACAAACACTGGAGTGGATGTTTCTCACATGACAATTCCAGCTGCTACAAATAGCGTTTTTACGAGAAATCACCGGAGAGACGCTCCGAAAAGCTGAGTCATTTCATCACAGCGTTCAAGAAAGAGCAAGTCAACCTACTGTAGCCTCGTTCTGTAATACTCAGAAGGGGAGGAGGAAGAGGAGGAAGAGGAAGCTGGAAAGGAAGAGAGAGAGAGAGAAGCAAACGGGAATAAAGTCAGGAAAATGGCAGTTTACTGACGAGCTCAGAGCGGAAAGTCATCAGCGTTCCCCAGACGCTTACTGACATCGGATAACAAGAAGGAAAAGTTAGTGGTGAAGAAAAAGAGGGCAAATCTGCAGTGCTGTAGTAGTTGTTTATCTCGCCCGCGCACACACACACACACACACACGCAAACAGAACTACCAGCATTAAAATAAGTCAGTGTGTGGCTATTTTTTCCTCTTGTTAAACAGACACCAGCTGCTTAGTTTTAGCAGCAGTAGAAGAAGAAGTATTCAGGTCCTTTACTGAAGTAAAAGTAGCAGTAACTCAGTGGAAAAATACTCAGTTACAACTAAAAGCATGCATTCAAAATGTACCAAAAGTACTCAGTACAAGTACTCATTTTGAAGAAGAGCTGAATTTTATTTCACCATTGGGTGTAAAGATTACATCAGATTAGGGGAAGGAAGGAAGGAAGGAAGGAAGGAAGGAAGGAAGGGAATATAAACAGAAAGAATTAAAGAAAATATAAAAAGAGGACAAAATAAAAGAATTTGAAAGAAAGAAAAGAAAACATGGCGTCTGAGTTGAGGAAGAGAAAAGTAAAAGATGAGCGGAAGCGAAACGGAAGAAAAGAAGAAGAGAGAGAATCTTTGCAAGAGAGAAACTCAGCGAAAGAGAAATGATGCATGAAAAAGGTAAGGATAGGAAGCAGCAGAAGAGGAAGTCTGTGACGGCGTGAATCGACTTCCTGTCTTGGCACGTTGCTGCAGCTCAAATGTTTTTATGCGCTTCCTTAACTTCATCAGGACGCCGAGGCAGAGCTTCATACAAAACATATTAGACTCATACATAAATTACCTCCAAACACGGAAGACATTCACCCCAAAATCATCAGATGGCGTGACGTTACCGCGGGCAACGGTCTCTCATTTCTGATCATTTCCTTGCTGTAATCACTTTTTTCTTCCAAACTGTGGAGCCCAGATTTTTTCTGAAGACTCAGTTTGGTTCAGATTTTTATCGTTTCTGATAATTGGTTATGATTTGATCAAATGGACGAGTCTGAAAATGACTTTAAAGTTCTTTGTCAGAATTTAGTTTGCTGTTGCTGGTTGTTACGTTAGACTGTTGATCCTCTTTAAATCACACGAAATGATAAAGGATGAAACTCGCCAAAGGATCGTTAAACAAACCTTCAATGAAATGGCGTCTCATTTTCTACAAACCCCTCAGAAAAGTCTGGATGACCCTCCAGCGTCCCCGGATTCCGTTTTAGGATCCACTGAACTCGCTGACGCTAATTAGTCAGGTCGCAAGTTGTTGTTAAATTTTGTGTTGCATAGCAACCAGAATAATGTTCCGCTCTTCCCGCCTTTGGAGCGACACTCACACTGAGCTTTGTGTTCGAGCTGGAAAACAAAAGTGCTGCATGATCAATGACCGAGGAGGAAGAGGAGGAGGACAGGAATATTTTTTAATGTGAACAGATAACAATGTTCATCCAAACTGTAATCTTTTATAATTTATGTAATAATAATGATTACAAGCAGAAAACAGTTTAATAAAAGTTGTAATAAAACCGTTCTAATCCTATAAATGCCAGAAACGTGAGAAAGTCTCAAAAATTTAGTTTTACGATGATTCAGTCTTTTTTTTTTCTTCTCCCAGGAAAATAACAAAGCACCATCTGCACTTGATTTTTCAACTGTTTTTTAATAGATTGGTTTATAATTCTGGTTGGAGACGGAGGACAAAGGACAAAAAAAAAGGAATGATAGCAGGGAGAAGATAAATGAGAGAGGAGAGAAGGATGATGGAGGGATGAAGGGAAGGAGGAGGTGGAGAGGGAGGGAGAGACGGCAGATGTGAGCAGTTAGAGCACAGTGGGAGATGGAAAGAGGAGAAGGAGGAAAGGGCTAGAGAGGAGGATTCTCAAATTATTTTTTCTTACTTCAAACCGAGATGTAGGTTGGAGAGAAGGATGGAAAGAGGAAGAGAGCGAGGGATGATCAAAACAGATGGAAGACAAAAATAGAAGAAGTAGGTAGAATCAGAATGGTAGAAAGGTCTATTGGAAATAATATAAACGTTCTTTTTTTTAGACAGTGGAATTTTGGGGAAAGAGGAGAAGAGGCAAAGAGATGGAGAGAAAGAAAGATGGATGGAGGGAGAGGAAGAGGAGGAGAGACTAAAAGTGGCAAGGATGGAGAGGGATCAAGGAAAAAGTTAAGCTGAGGAAAGGGGTGGTGTCGAAGAAGAGGTGGAAGATTCAGAGAGAGGAGAGGAAGATGGAGGGAGATGATGGAGGGACGACAGAAAGAGAGGGAGAGGGGGATGGAGGGAGGAGAGGAAGAGGACGGTGAAGCCACTTATTTCCCTCAGGCTGAANGAGGGGGATGGAGGGAGGAGAGGAAGAGGACGGTGAAGCCACTTATTTCCCTCAGGCTGAAAGTGAAGCCACTCCCCAAGGCTGCAACACACTCTAGCCTCATTAATTTGCAAAGGCACCGGGGGAGCATAACACACACANACACACACACACACACACACACACACACACACACACACACACACAGTCACATATACAAATTTTATTACAGTTCTTTAATGTTTCTATGTAAAGACTGTGAAAACGACTCTTCTCTTGGGGGACAATACACACACACACACACACACACACACATAAGAACACACCCTCTCGCTCGGTAACGCCGTGGCAGCTCCAGTAAATACTCCTAAGTAATAACGCTCTCATCCATAGAAATTTCCCATCATGCATCTGTGGCCTGAAGCGAAGTCATTCGCCGAGGATTCTGGGAGGAAAATCTCAGTAACAAAGATGTTGGTGAAAGAGAAAGGCTGTGTGCGGCGTTACGAGAGTTATTTATAGATCACATTCACACAGAGAATTACGTAAGACGTCAGGATATTAAGAAATACACCCAAGGACGACGCTCACATTAACTTCCTTTAAATTAGCAAAACGAGACAAATAAAAAGACGTGCTGCAGCCAATGAAAAGCATTTTAGCTGCAACCAGGAAATGGAATCGTTACGCCTCGTTTGTCTTCATTAAACTGTCTGTCGGTTTGTTTCCTGAATTAAAAACTTTATTGTTCACTTTTAAAGACGTCCTGATGCTTCATCACATTAATTATGCAGAGATGCTTAAGTCCACAAATCCTCTGGAAGACCTGGACTGTCCTGAGTCTATGCTAACGACCAGGACAGGCTAGCTAGCTCTTATCACAAAATCCTCTGCTCTCTTCTGGATCAAAGTTTCCATACAAATGTGCAAATTCTCCCGTCAGGTTTGTCTGAGAAATGGCTCACGCAGCTTTCAGTTTCCATTTTGTGAGAACGCAACAGTTTATTTAGAAAACGAGGCTCCATGACTTTCCCAGAGTTACGCTAAAGACGAGGACTGTCAGACTCTCTAGGGCGTTTTCCACCACAGGAACTTTTTCAGGATCTCTGCAACTTCTCTTCCTTTCTCACCAAGCAACAACAACCTATGTTGGGACGAGATTTTCCAAAGCATTTTTTATCTCCTACTTCAGGAAAAGTATTCTCAGATTTTTCAGATCAAACACTTCTGATCGATCAGACACAAGCGTCTTCCAGCCAACCAGCAGCCAGCTGGAGTTTTGTTCACGGTGAAACAGCAGCATGGAGGTTTCAAGACTTTAGAAAAAGATGGACATGAAACTACGGACTGACAAGGAGGTGCAGAAAATACAAAAAAAAATAAAAAATCAAAGGGGCTCTGATAGATGAAGACTTGCTCTAATTTCTAATTTAATGACTTTCCATAATCTAAATGCTACTTGAAGCATATTAGGAATCTGAACAAGGAATTTATAGAAAAAATTGTATTGTTCCTGCTCCATATTGTTCTGGATTATGTAGTTTCTAATTTAGTTCTGAATTATATGTCTTAAAGTGCCTCAGGCAGTCTCGGCTGGTGGATCTCAGTCCAGGTCCTGAAGGACCACAGCATGGCATATTTCCATCTGGAGCTGGAAGGAGATTTTGCTGGAAAATAAAAAACCGCAGCACGTCTGACGAAGAGCTGTTCGTGCAAGGCTCACAATTTATCAATCTTACACTTGTTATCCAGACATCAGCCATATTTGTGTGAAATTAGCATGAAATTATTGGTCTTTTGACAGAACAGCTGGATAAGCAGCAGATAATTAATGACCAGGCCTTTTATTCTGCATTATCTATTAATGATTTCAGCTCTCACACTTTCTTTCTTTGTTTCGCTGGAATGATGAGCTGATTAATTTCTGAATCCATTATTCATGCTCGGTTATGAGAAGGAGATTTTGGTTGAGTCTTCTATTCGCACAGCATTATGCTCTGTTCCACTGAGTAATACCGTCTGTCCGCCGCCACGTCTCAGTCTGTCTGCAGCACCAGACGCAGTCATACGATCAAAAACGTGCGTCAGATCTCCCCACGGCGTCACGACTTACGAGCTTTTCCTCATTCTGTTTATGTTACATACAGCTGTTCTCTCATTGGTCATGTTTGAAAGGTCAATGGCTGATTGGTGAAAGGTGAATTTGGTTGAACTTTGAGCGCAGCGGGAAAGCAGAAAATCCAAGCGGTGCTTTCTTAAAGGACCATACCGGTGGTTTTGCATGTTTGAGCCCAATAAATACTATACTGCATACACATTACATTACTGCCAACCATTTTCCCCAAATATATAACCAGTCATTCATTCAATCAATTTTTAAAGGACCATACTGGTGATTTTTCATGTTTTTGAGCCCAATAAATCCTACCTATCCTAGTCTTTTATTTGAAATGGAGTACTTCTGTGGTACTCCTTTACTTTACTTCTTCCAGCTAATTGGTGAGGAGCAGCAGGTCTCTGGGGAGCTCATTCCAGACTGGCTCTGTCTGCAGGGGAGTCAGGGGGCCTTCAGATCCACACACACACACACACATGCACACACACACACACACACACATAGAGTGGGGTGTTGTGGTGGCATGTTAGGAGTGTTATACGTCTATTACTGAGCATGTTGTGACAGGCTGAGGACGGCGTGACAGCTCTTCATCGGTCAGCTGTCAGGAAGATGCTGAAGCTGAGAGCAGCTCTGACAAATATCCTGATTCAGCCAGATTTTGCTTTTTAAAATGTCTTCATTTGTTGCACAGTCGAGCTTTAAGAGAAAAGAAATATCAAGGAAAATATCAGTCTATTTGTTTCTAGCAGTGTGTGTGTGTGTGTGTGTGTGTGTCTGAATGTATGTATATATATATATATATATATATATATATATGTGTATGTATGTATGTATATAGTAAGAGTTTACAACTAAATGCAGTTTTAGTAGTTGTAGTAGTAGTAGTAGTATTTTACTTGAGTATTTCCATTGGAGACGTTTTACCTGTACTGCATGAAACTTCACTTCCTTCTTTTTTCTTTATTCCTTATTTCATCTTTCTGTCTTTATTTTCCTTCTTATGTCCTTCTTTTCTTCTTCAACTGATCTGAAAAACCTTTAAGACTTCCAAAATAGAAGTATGAGGTTTGAAACTGAAACTTTGCTTTTTAAATTTTAATCCAGTTTTTATCGAACGACCTGGATGACTAAAAAACCTTCACAGACATTTTGTTAAAACCTTGTTCGGATCTTTAAATTCTCGCTGTTAACAGGGTTAAGTGCTTCTGTTAGAAATGTCTCCCATTTTCTTGTATTACAGATTTGATGCTACTGTTAAATACTATTCTTCCTTTCATCATCGTAATCATCGTCATTATTATTGGTGTTATTACAGAAACTGCAGCGCTGCCTGCCAGACAGGAAACACATGTTCCTCTGCCGGTTACAACATTAGCATCAGGAATTTATGCTGGCATTTGATAAGTCAGCCGTCCAGGTGGCGATCCAGCAGAAACCAGTAGAATCTCAGAGCATCAGTATGTGAAGACCCACAAGACTTTAACTCTTATTTTCCAAGAAAACACCACCTTACTTCTGTAAAAAAAAAAACAAAAAAAAAAACATCTAAAACCATATTATTAAAATGATTTTTAGTTTAGAATATCTTGCTTTTGTTAGAATCCAACTTTCTGGTGGGACTTTTTCAACAACAACAGTTCCCAGTGTCTGAACTTACAGTAAGGCCAGAATNAACTTTCTGGTGGGACTTTTTCAACAACAACAGTTCCCAGTGTCTGAACTTACAGTAAGGCCAGAATATATTTATACCGTAAATATAATAAAAAAAAAACAAAATTTAAATAATGGCCAACATCTAATTATAGCGGGGGGTGTGGTTATTAGCATATTTTGTAGTTACATAAACGTGCCACTAGATGGCAGTAGCTAGATTTAAAGTACCAAACCGATATTTAGAAAAACTGAAGGACACAACTTTACTGTAACACCGGCAGAGGGAAACTTTGGTGAGAAGCATGGCCCCTAGGTGGAAATTTGATATGAATTTTAAAGAGATAGTTTTGCAATATGCAGAGGAAAATTCCACTGAGAAAGCTGTAAGGCATTTTAATATTATTTAATATTAATCTGAAAAGAATTAGACAGCAGAAAAAAAAAACAGAATGAGCTCACTGACAAGCAGAAAGCATCACTAACTGGAGGTGGGAGGAGAAAAGAATTAGCCTGGAGCTAGAAGAGCATGAAATAGATGGAGGAAGTGCTAAGTTTGCATCAAGAGTAAACCACAAATTTGATATAGCAAATAAGCACAGATCAGAAAATGATGCTTCCAACTAAAAGATTTTGACATCTAGCTTCTGTTTGCAGTTGAGGTAAATTAAAGCCCCCCCCGACTACTATTTGAGCATTTAAGGTATGTGTACTTGTCCATGATGACATTCCATCTCTGATTATAGGTGGTTCTTTGATGCCTGAATAAGCTGATCAGTGCTCCACGAGCTTTACGGCAGGTTTGGCAAATGAAGCATTAATTAGTCTTTGTGTCTCCTGAGCGTNTCCACGAGCTTTACGGCAGGTTTGGCAAATGAAGCATTAATTAGTCTTTGTGTCTCCTGAGCGTGTTTTTGCCGTCTCTTCCTCGTCCTCTCATGTTCTGGAATCTTCACATCGGCCTGACAGAGTTTAACGTTGCACTTGTGCACATAGTTGCTAAATAAGCAAAGATTCTCAATCCTTTAAAATCTGGAGGATTAAATATTATATCCAACAGGGGGCAGTGTGAGTCACGAAAAAATACTGGAAGCTGCTTTTCAATTTTCCACATATTTTTTTTTTATTAGGCTGAAGTCAGTTTTATTGCTAAAAGAACTTTCTTTGAATGAAATGTTGAATTTGCTCTGCATTTTTTAAATTTATTTAAATTCTAACGATGCTTAGAATTTTGAATCTTTTAGATATCGTTTGCATATTTATTTTTTTTAAATGATACAGCAGAGGAGGAGCTCATTGGCAGGATTATGTTGTTTTACCTAAATTAAGATTTACCAGTAAAAAAAATTAACAGAGTAAAACTATCCTGTTGTAATTACAGCCTTGAATTTTCCGCCTATATATAAACACCCTGATTTTACTTTATAATTTACTTAATAATAATAATTAAAAACCCTGAAGAATTGATGTATGTATAATTGTAAAGCTAATACTCCTCTGCTCAGTCCAGATGGATTTCCAGAGTTTAAAATATTCTGGATGAATGTGACTTATCATATTTATGACCTGATTATGGAGATTTCTTTTACCTGGAATCCTTGAAATCTAAAGTCGGTCTGAGGCTCAGGGCTGTGGGTGAATTACATCATAAAATGCATCGTGGTGTGTGATCATTATTAACTGTTTAAGCCAGATTTTGTTTTTGAAAAATCCTTTAGCTGACTCTGTCCTTCAGATGGGATTAATTTAATTTAACAGCCAATAATTAGACAATCTCATGTTGCTACAGTTCATGCCAAGACTGCACTTTAGTTAATTAAGTTCATTATTTATAAATGTAATCAGTTATTATAGAATCAGACAAAGTGCTTTAAGTCTGAAACATTGTTGACTATTAGAAAGTATATAAAGGATTTAACTGATTTTTTTTCAGATAAAACAGCAGATTTAACATAATGATAAGGGCAAATATAATTTTCACAATAATGTTCCCTCATCATTAAACATATTTGCCACTTTTATTGTTTGTTTTGAAAGAGGCGTTACCATGATATTTCCTTATTTAATTCAGAAGCAATTCATAAAACACACTGCCATACAAAAATTAAGATCTGTTTTAGTCTGGCGGGAAATTTCAATCTGAGTGATGTTTTAAACTGTATGTGCCTCGTGTGTTACTGATCAATACGTTTGATAGATTAAAACACTCAGCTGATCAGTGTATTTAAATGATGTGATCTCACACACATTCTTGTGGCGCTGAGCCTCTCCCTTCTCTTTCTCTCTCACACACATTTTGTTTCGAGTAGATTTACTTCCTGATTTGGTCCAGACGGACGCCGGATCTAAAAACACCTTTAAACTCCAGACTCCTCTCTAACGTCTACTCTTTGCTTCAGGTAAAGGCGACGTGTTCGGCGACGTCTTCTGGAAGGAAACGACCCTGGCACACGCGTGTGCAAACGTGCGAGCGCTGACGTACTGCGACCTGCACGTCATCAAGCGGGAAGCTCTGCTGAAGGTGCTGGAGTTCTACACGGCCTTCGCCAACTCCTTCTCCCGCAACCTCTTCCTCACCTGCAACCTGCGCAAGAGGGTAAGATGTCCTGCACACACACACACACACACACACGCACACACACACCTATAAGCAGACCTTTTATGCTGCGTTCACATGTTGACAGTAGAAAAAACACCCAACCGCCGACGGCAGCGGAACGCAGTGCCAGACGGCAGGCAACAACGGTAGACACGGAACCGTTGCCATGGCAACTGGCAATGGCGAATCAATATTGGAGGATGCAGTAGCGGTTTATAATTTTGCGCAATGTTTTATAAAACAAGGAAAGCTCTGGCTGTTTTATGCGCTCGTTTAAATAACCGACAGAAAAGGAAGACACGCACACGTATGTGGGTTCATCCTGTTTTACAGGAGCATAAACTGCTAGAAAAAAAAATCCATCGGCTAAATTCAAGAACTGAGGGTGAAGAGTTTCAGAAGACATTTCAGGCTGTCGACAACTCAGCTGTCCATCTTTGACCCAAAAATATCAACATCCGGTTTGTCTTTGCCGCTGCGGTAAGTGGAAAAAGTTGAAAATGACGACACGTTCCATCTGGCAGCGTGGTGTGCCCTCTCACCGCGGCAGCGGCGGAGTTTCCCGTTGTCCTCTCATTGAAAAGGGAACATCTGGTTTTCCGTCTACCGCACACCATCAGTCAGACAGTCCTGTGCCTCCAGGACGTCCCTTAGGTCTTCAGGTCAGAGGTCATGGAGGCGTCCCGTACCGGTTTGAGGACTCGTGGAGATCGTGGTTTACAGGTTGTTGCTCCTCGCTCCTCTGATTCTGATTTTAAAAGGCAGATAAAGACTGTGTTTAGACAGGCTTTTGGATCGTATCTTAAATCTGAGGTTTTGATGTTCTTTGAATTTTCATTTCTTTTTTTTTTTTTTNTTTTTTTTTTTTTTTGTTAATCTGTGAAGCACTTTGTGACTTTAGTTTATGAAAGGTGCTATACAAATACATTTTATTTTACTTTTTACTTGAAGTGGGCCGATACTCACCGCAGTACCGGGACCTCTGTGACTTTCATTTCAGAGTACCAGGACATTTTCAGGAGTAGCTGAACCTCTCATAAATCTTCCTACTCTGCTGCAGAACAACGAAAAGACAAACAATCATAGATATAGAAACAATAGCAAAGTTTGCAGCCGGACAAATTAAATCGGAGGACCGCGAATTTATATATACAGGGATGGGCGACTTTGGCGAGGACGGCAGCCAATAAAATTTTATTCTCAGGTCAAAGGGCCACACATGAAATGACACGCGCCTCCCCAACCTGACCTGACCTGATGACCAGCCAATGGCGGCCAGCATAAGAGGAGTACTGGCACCTTTTTTTGTCCACTTCAAGCAATGCTTCATCAAAAGCCATTCACACAAACCATCCAATCCACACACACACACACACACACACACACACACACACAATAAGACATGAACCCACAAACAGGAAACAGTTAAATAAACAGATATTCTCATCATCATTTTCTAACCTGTAAACAATGAATTTAACACAAACAAACACGCGTAAGCAGATAGCCCATTAATAAATTATTATCTGTAAACTGTGAGCACACACACACACACACACACACAGAATGGGAAGTGGCACTGAGAGAAGAGACGGTAAAAGGGCAGAGGATGTAATGAGGCTGGTGCTGCTTTATGTATAATTCATGGTGTTGGCGACACGCTGAGAAGGAGACCTGCGGAGCCGAGGGAACAGGAAGTAGATAAACAACTTCAGGACAAGTAAACAACAACATTATGATAGAAAAGAAGAAGAAAGAAAGGAAGGTGAGGGAGTTCAGGTCAGCACTTAGACTTTTATACTGGATTTCCTCAAAATAGCAACAATCCTTCAAAAACTGGGGAAATGTGCTAAACGTCTCCTTTTTCTCCATTTATTTTCTTACTTACGTGTCTGAATGTTCATTTAAAAATGTTTTTACACGTTAATATCAAACGTTACTTCTTTCCAAACTACATTTTAATGCAAAACTTTATGACGGATTTTTTCCATCGTTGCATTGCTGGTTTTACATCGAAAAAGGATTTCAGAACCTTAACAAGCACTGTGTGTGTGTGTGTGTGTGTGTGTGTGTGTGTGTGTGTGTGTGTGTGTGTGTGTGTG
>VXCM01007648.1:6064-35288 GCA_014773175.1 Lucifuga dentata | reverse complement strand
ACACACACACACACACACACACACCTGTCTGTGTGTGCAGACATGGTGGCTGTGTATTGAGCTCAAAAAAAAAATAGTTAAACCTGCACATTCTGCTGCAATCCAATATGAAAATGCTGTAAAATCTCTTTTTCTGTTGTAGTTTGTGCTATTATGAAATTGTTGCCTGTTAACAGCAACAACAGTAACAGCAACAACGTTAACAGCAACAATAATAACAGCAACAATAACAGCAACAATAATAACAGCAACAATAACAGCAACAATAATAACAGCAACAATAACAGCAACAACGTTAACAGCAACAATAATAACAGCAACAATAACAGCAACAATAATAACAGCAACAATAACAGCAACAATAATAACAGCAACAATAACAGCAACAACGTTAACAGCAACAATAATAACAGCAACAATAACAGCAACAATAATAACAGCAACAATAACAGCAACAATAATAACAGCAACAATAACAGCAACAACGTTAACAGCAACAATAATAACAGCAACAATAACAGCAACAATAATAACAGCAACAATAACAGCAACAATAATAACAGCAACAATAACAGCAACAACGTTAACAGCAACAATAATAACAGCAACAATAACAGCAACAATAATAACAGCAACAATAACAGCAACAATAATAACAGCAACAATAACAGCAACAACGTTAACAGCAACAATAATAACAGCAACAATAACAGCAACAATAATAACAGCAACAATAACAGCAACAATAATAACAGCAACAATAACAGCAACAACGTTAACAGCAACAATAATAACAGCAACAATAACAGCAACAATAATAACAGCAACAATAACAGCAACAATAATAACAGCAACAATAACAGCAACAACGTTAACAGCAACAATAATAACAGCAACAATAACAGCAACAATAATAACAGCAACAATAACAGCAACAATAATAACAGCAACAATAACAGCAACAACGTTAACAGCAACAATAATAACAGCAACAATAACAGCAACAATAATAACAGCAACAATAACAGCAACAATAATAACAGCAACAATAACAGCAACAACGTTAACAGCAACAATAATAACAGCAACAATAACAGCAACAATAATAACAGCAACAATAACAGCAACAATAATAACAGCAACAATAACAGCAACAATAATAACAGCAACAATAACAGCAACAAAGTTAACAGCAACAATGTTGTTGCTGTTATTGCTGTTGCTGTTATTATTGTTTATTAAAACGTGTTACCATGCGCTTCCCCTTCGTACCAAAGCAAACTCATTCTCGCATGTGAGAAAGTGTAAAAATAGGAGATGGAGCTGGAAGTGCTGGAGCTGTTCAGCTTCAGGATCAGGCAGAAAGGCGACTGCATGGGAAAATGTGAGCGGTCAGACATGGCTGCCCGGTTTGTAAAGTGGCGTATAATCGGTCGTGTCGACCCCGGGCGCTTGTTGATGATGCGTATCGCCAAGTCGGCGCTGTATTTCATACGCTGAGTAAGACGAGTAATAGAGGGAAGAAACACGATGACTCTCTTCGGCACAAATACTGCTTATATGTGAAGCTGTGAGATGTATTTTGATGTGGAGCGGCTTGCATTTCTCATTAGACATGATTTATTGATTGATATTTATTTATTTAATATATTTATTGATTGATATTCTTCTCATCCATCAGCACTCTGCTCAGACGTGTTGGGGTTGTGACCATATTGGTAATCCCGCATTTTTGAGCCTAATATACACAACAAACTTACGTGTTACGTTACTACAACCATTTTCCAAAATATAAAACCATATTTTAGTTTTCCTGTTTTTTTTCAAACCCCTAATCTTTAAAATCAAATGTTCAGCTGATATCTCACCTTAAAATTCAACATTTCACCTGCTAATACTTATACATGATTGTAGAATGGACAGTCATTTTAATTTCTCGATAACAGCTGTCTTCTCCTGGGACTATATTTCCTGGCGGAGACATACGTTCTGTGCAGCTCTGTGTTCCATCGGTTAAATAAAGTTATTTCGACATTAAACCTAATAGGCATAATGTTTGCTGTGATGGATTATGTATCTCAAGAATGTTTCAAGTCTCTACAAGTTGATTTTTATAGCGTGCTGAAGGTCTGGAAGGTAGGGAAAACAATTTTAAAATTTACCACTAAAGCAGTATATTTTGGGAAATGACTGTCAGTAACGTAACGTGTATGTGGATTGTATATATTGGGCTCAAACGTGCATAATCGCCGGTTTGGTCCTTTAAAGATGGACTAGATGCTGTTTCCTGTTGTATCCCAGTTTTTATTGTATAAAATTCTTGCTTTGCTGCATCTTTATGTAAAACAACTTCAGAAAACATGAGGATGTGTTGAAGGAACTCCTGAATCATGACGTCCTGGAATTTAACGTTCATTTTTCCTGACATATGTAGTGTGTATTTATTGAGAGTGAATATAAAATGCAGTTTTGCTATTTTTTTTTTTTTTTTTTTTTTACAGTAGAAAGCAGCAGAAATGCCGTAAGTAGCAGCATCTTATTATGAGTCAGGCTGTTAAACGCCTCTTTAGCCGTCTGAAGGAGACACATCAACCTCCACTTCTGCTGCCGTGGCTTTTAGCTTCAGGCTCGTTATTCTGTCGCACCTCTGCAGCATTCTCGCTGTCAGGAGACGTTTCCTTACCGTCACCACGAAAACGCTAATGAGTATTTGTCACCGTCAGAGTCACTTTATTTGGAAAGTTCAGGAAAACGTGCATGAATTTTTCCAGTTTCACCACACAGACAGACTGTACACGTTACTGTACATCACGCCTTAGACCATAAAAATATAGATTCATATACTTTTATATCTGCACAACATTTATACATATATGCATTTAGTATGAACAGCTTATATGTATACATACAGTTTGAACGGTTTTCTAAAAGTTTCTAAAATCTCATAACATTTGCGTTTTTTCTTGAGATCATATTTATCTCATCATGGCGTCGTGTCGCTTCGTTTAAGGTGGTTCTTTGATTTGTCTTGTGTCGAGTCGTAGAGTTTATTCTTGTCTTGTCTTCTTGTCGTGTCGTGTTGTTTCTTGTCTCTGGTTTTGCTGTCTTTTATCTTCTTGTCTTCTTGTCATGCCAGGTTTTGTCGTGTCTTCTTTATTTGTTGTGTCGGGTCATGTTGTGTCTTGTCTCTAGTTGTGTTTTGTCTTGTCTCTGGTCATGTTGTGTCTTGTTTGTCTTGTCCTGTCAGGTCGTGGGAGTCTTGTCCCTGGCCGTGTCATGTTGTGACATGTCAGGTCGTGTGGGGTCATGTCATGCCATGACTTGTTTGTTGTTTTGCCGTGTCTTCTAGTCTTGTCAGGTCGTGTCGTCTTTTTCTTAAACTAATTTATCTGATGTCATTTTTAAAAACAGATGAACAGATTTCATTTGATCCGTCAGAACAAACTCATCTGAATCTGCATCAGAGGAAACGACTCAGCTTCACTCCTTTAATTTTTACCTTTGATGAATTTGTGTTTTTTTTTTTTTTTTTTNTTTTTTTTTTTTTTTTTTTCTTTTTTCGTTTAACAAACACTTAAAGGAATCCTGGTGAGTTTTCTGAGACGTTACAGAATCTGCTGCGCTGAGTTTTCAGCACGGCTGCAGGCTTTTACCAGCTTCATGATGGATTATTCATGTGATGGCAGTAATGGTGTGTGTGTGTGTGTGTGTGTGTGTCTGTGTGTCTGTGTGTGTGTGTAATTAACATTGTGAGTTACTGGTATTTTACTTGAATATTTCCAGTTTAAAAGACTTTCTACTTTTCCTCCTCTACTTTTATTTTGTAGTTTCTCATTGAAATGTTATTATTTTCAAACTAATCATACAAACACACCAACCCTAACAACATATAATAGACACTAAACAATACCCCTTCAAAAAAAAAAAAAAAAAAAAACTGAATAAATAAAAATTAAAAAATAAGAATATAAATAAATAAATAAATAACAAATATTACACTACGTCTTTTACATAAAACAGAAATTTAGCCCATATTTCCTGGACATTTATTTTGTAGTTACTTGTTACTTTGCAGATTCAGATTTTACACTCAGTATTTGAGGCTTTAATGTGTCGTCGTATCATAAAGGAATTCTGTGTGTTTTTCTGACCTCCACTCGATTAGAAACGGGGATAACAGCACACAGTTTCACTTTCAGTTCTCTCCATGGAGTCTGGCCACAGTGACGGAAAGAAAAAGAGTCTGAGAGAAAGTAAAAGTTTTTGGGGTTTTTTGTATATATATATAGCACTAGCCAAAAGTATTGTACCCCATGTATTTTTGTGTAAACTTTACCAAAGTACTACTCCAAACACAACAAAATTCATTTGTTTTACAAGTTTTTGAGTACTCGTTCAGAACATTCAACTATTCTTTAGACTTAAATGTGGATTTCAGAATAGGTCATACGACTACAGTATTTCTACAAGTCAGTGAAAACACGCAAAAACCATTTGATCTCTGACCCTATCTCAAAGGACATGTTTTAACTTCCTGTTTGATTTCTACCAATAATATTGATATTCTTCAAATCTTAACAATATGTCTAAACTGTCTTCCTACTTAACACTTTTAACAACTATTGGCTTTTTTTTCAGTTGTACTTATTTTAGCACACTAAAAAATACATTTTGCTGTGTTTGGAGTGGTATTTTAACTCAGAAAGAAAAGTACACATAAATACAGCGGGGTGCAATACTTTTGGCCAGTGCTATACATATATACACACACACACAGATATATACTGTGTAGACATAGTACAGTAGGCTGACATCACTTCCATAATGAAAAAGCAAACATAGATGTTAAATATTGTGATTGAGCACTGCTTCTGTATTTCTTAATAACCATTAGCTCTCCGTGCTAACAGCATGTAGGCTGTTTCTATTTTAAGACTCGCTGTTTTCCGCTCTCAGTAACTGTTACAGTCCAAAGCTAAGTCCTTGCTGCCATTTTACCCCGAGTTTTCCAGGATAAAAATAGAAATGTAGAGCGTAGCCGTGGGCTAGCTGGCAGAGTGTGAGCAGACAGAGCGTTAGCCACAGGCTGAAGGTTCGGCCTGTGGCTAATGCTCGGCCTTCCTCCAAAATAACACATCAACACACTCATTAGTGGAACTCTGTCAGCCGCCATTCTGCTGCATTTCATGATTTAATTGCTACACGGGGAAATGGGAAAGCCCGATTGTTTTAAAGGACCATAGCGGTTGTTTTTGCATGTTAGAGCCCAATAAGTGCTACCTGCATGCATGTTACATTACTGCCAACCATTTTCCAAAACATAATAGGAATCAAAGTGTTGCTTAAAAAGGGAAATGTTCAGCTCTTGTTGTGTTACAGGAAAATTCAGACTGATTTTCTTTAGAAAATATCAGTGAAAAAGTCGCTGGAAATCAGGATATTTATTTTCTTATTATTTCTTATTATTTATGATTACTGTAATCATAGGACCAAAATGCTGGTTATGTTTGAGCCCAATTAATACAACCCGTGTACACTTATGTACTGTTAACCATTTTCCAAAACATACTACTGGGTGCAGTAAATTTTAGAATAGTTTTTCCTACCTTCCAGACACCATTGGTTTCAGTTCATTCCAGAACGCTATAAAAAAAAAACAACTTGTAGAGACTTAAAACATGCAGAGATAAATAATCCATCACAGCGAACAACCTTTTATTTTATTTTGTCAAAGTTACTTCATTTAACTGATCCAACATGGAAGAAAATGTATTTCTCCTCCAGAAAATATAGTCCCAGGAGGCTTTTTTTTTTTTTTTTTTTTTTGAGTAAATAAAATGATCATGCCTTCTACAATTGTGCAAAAATGTCAGCAGGTGAAATTAAATGATTAAATTTTAAGGCGGATTTATCACCTGAACATTTGACTTTGAAAGATTAGGGATTTAGTAAAATAACAAGAAAACTAAAATATGTGTTGTATTTCTTGGGCTCAAATGTGCTAAATCACCGGTATTGTCCTTTAAGGAACGCAACGGCAGACAATAAGTTCACGTCGTCTCTGAGCCGTACAGATGGATGAATTAGACCAACGCGTGCTGGTTTTGTTGCCGTGGTCCTTGAAGTTCTTTATTTTACTTTGTTTTCAAGGCAAACTCAGATAAAATGAGCCGCAGTGCGTTAGAAAAGATGCTCCGCTGCTCAGTCAGACGTTTGAGTTCTGTTAGAAAGAACAGCAAAAAACAAACAACACAAATGGAATCATTTGATCCCTGCCGCTCGTGATCGCTCGGTGTTTTACTTTTTCCTTCTACTTCCCTCACATCTCTCAACCTCAAAAAGAACGACAAAGATTTCTGACAGTTTAATTTTCCTTTTTAAATCAGAAATGACGCTGAGCTTTGTGAGCGTCGATCGCCCACAAAGTAAAAAGAGACAGGGGCGGTTTTTACGTCCAGCCGTCTCGTTTCAGCCTGAATGAGTCATGGTGACGCACTCTGAAACACTAATTATATTTATTCCATCTCTGTAGTTTCAGCCTGCTAATGTTCATGAAATTACCGTCATATTTGACCACATGTGACACAAATTGAAAAGTTAAGCACGTCCTGCTTTTTCTTCTCTTTTGCTTTTGTTCTGCTGCTTTGTTCTCCATTTTCAGGTGTTTCCAAAGAGGCTGGACTTTTAATAATGAATAAACTCGGATGGTTGCAGGGGAGTGTGTCATAAAGAGAGGAAGGCAGGAGGAGATGGGAGGGGGGCTCACTGTGTGTGTGTGTGTGTGTGTGTGTGTGTGCATGAAATACAAAGCTGCATAAAGTGTGTGNACTGTGTGTGTGTGTGTGTGTGTGTGTGTGTGCATGAAATACAAAGCTGCATAAAGTGTGTGCCTGACATACATTTTACAGGAGAAAGTGGAACTGAATGCAGAGAATCTACAGGAGAAACTCATGAAAAAGTCACACTAACAACACAGCGTCACGCTAAATAAGCTTTATGCTAATTGAAGCTAATTCATAAAGCTAATCAGAGCATCATTGTCCCATTATGACAGGTTGTTCTAAGGTTAAAGCCAATGAAGATCAGTGTGTTAATGAGCTGCTTCATATTAAAGGACCATACCAGCCATTTTGCATGTTTCAGCCTAATATATTTAATGTTCATACATGTTACGTTACTGACAATCATTTCCCAAAGGATAAAACCGTATTTCAGCTTTCCTGATATTTTGCTAAATCTCTTAATCTTTCAAAATCAAATATTCAAGTGATACACCCACCTTAAAAATCCATGTTTCTCCTGCTAATAGTTACACAGCCTTATGAAGTCACGGTCCTTTAAATTTTTCCATAAACGCAGGTCTTCTTTTGGGACTATATTCCCCGGTGGAGGCATACATTCACTCCACGCTTTTTATTGAGCTTAAACACTAAAATTACATAACTTCTAAAAAAACCTGAATACACGTCTTGTTGGTGATGATGGATTACCTATCCCAAGAACGTTTACAGTATCAACAAGTTGATTTTAATAGCAGAATGAACTGAAACCAATGGAGGTCTGGAAGGTAGGAAAAACATTTTTAATTCACCGTTCCAGTAGTATGCTTTGGGAAATGATTGTCAGCAATGTTACATGTATGAAAATAGAATATATTAGTTTAAAAATGAAGTCTGTGAGACATTTTTTATTATTTATTGAAGCGATGTTTGTCGCTGCTGACTGAGTTTGACCTTTGTTTGAGTTTGAACGCTGTAATTCGGAGGCTTCGTCATCTTATTTCAACGTTATTATGAGAAATCAGTAATTTATCAACATTATCAGAATAACCCCTCATTGTGTTCTCGCACTTTCCTTTGTGTACTTGTGTGAATGTCATGGCATTTTCAGTCAGCGTGTGTGTGTGTGTGTTAGCCTACGGTGTGTGTGTGTGTGTGGAAGAGAGATGACAGGCAGGATTACTTGGGGAGGCCAGAGTGTCATCATGGTGTTTCATGGTGTTTTGTCAGATAATTGTCATATTTAGCGATGTTATAATTATGTGTCCCTCAGTTTGTGACATGCCGTCACATGTTGTGCAGCTAAATATGCTGCGTGTCCCTCATGTCCCTCACCTAAGACAGTCTTTAGTTTCTCACTGTCATGTAGCTCAGTGAAGTTTGGTATTACTGAGTTAAGTTTATTAAAGTATTCTGTTCTAATATGTTTATATTTGTTACACTTTAAGAGGAAGTGCATCTCTGTCTCTACCTCACCTGTCATGCAGTGACTACAGATTCTGTCCTCTGGTGGTAACCAGGACTTCCTGTGTCGTCCCGTTTCTATGGCCAGACTGTGGACACTGAGTCTGTACTTGGTCAGGATCTGTCTTTGCTTCGTGTTTCTTACAGTAAAGAGATACTCTGCAAGTTTATATTGGTGGTTTAGGGCTAGATAGCAGCTGAGTCTGTTCTGATGTTTGGTTTGGTTGGTCCAATGTTCCAGATAGGCGTCTTTTGTTGATGAAATGATTTGGTTTATTCTGCTGGTCTGAGGTTGAACAGGATTGGGTGTCATTTGTTCAGTAAGTCTCAGGATCAGCTGATAAAGGGGATTTTTGGAGGGTTCAGTTCTTTTAATTCCCTCTCTCTCAAGTTGTCTCTGTCTCTCTCCTTCACTCTCTCTCTCTGTGTAGTTCTTGCTCTCTCTCTCTCTCTGTCTCTCTCTCTCGCTCCTCTCTCTCTCACACACACACTCTCTCTCTCTCTCTCTCTCACTCTCTGGAGATCTCGCTCTCTTTTTCATGCTCTCTTTCTTGCTCTCTCTCTTGAGTTCTCTCTCCCTGTCACTCTCTCGCTCTCTTTCACTCTATCTCTGGAGTTCTTGCTCTCTTTCTCACTCTCTCTCACTCTGTCTCTCTCTGGAGTTCTCTCTCTCTCACTCTCTCTTTCTCGAGTTTTCTCTCTCTCCTTCACTCTCTCTCTGGAGTTCTTGCTCTCTTTCTCGCTCCTCTCTCTCTCTCTCTCTGTCTCACTCTCTCACTCTCTTTCTCTCTCTCTGGAGTTCTCTCTCNTCTCTCTCTCTCTCTCTCTCTCTCTCTCTCTCTCTCTCTCTCTCTCTCTCACACACACACACATACAACAGGATAACCGTTCTGAGCAGCACACGGCTGCGTTCTGCCGCTGTCAAGTGTCGTTCCGTGTTTTTGTTGGCGTTGGTTCTCGTGTCGCTCGGCTGATGAGGGATAAAAGCTCAGACATTTTTTCGGCGGCGGTTCTGTCGTGTTTTATTACTCAGAGCGCTTTGCGTACGTTGCAGGCAGGTTTTGCTGGCAGCTGCAGACGATTGGATGCATTTCAACATGCTGAGCCGGCCAATTAGAGAGACTCTTCTTCTTTTCATTCTCGTCTCCGTGGTAACGAGTCGTACGGCGAGCTCTGAATGCTGTGACGTGTTGGCGCCCAGCTTACGCTGCCGCAACACTTAGCTTAAGTAGCCTCTGTTACTTCCATGCAGGTAAAACACGGAAACAAGTCCATAGAGTTTTTAAACACGTGTTCTAGGGTTGATTGATAAGTCCTGAGCCCAACAATATAGTGTTAAAATAGTATAATATTATTCCTGGAGTCTTTTTAATTTGCTTAGTTCCACAGGTGAGTTGCTGGTTGAAATCCGTGATTGTAGCTTTAATACTCAGTTCCTCGCTGTGAAGAATATTGATACATTAATATGTATTACATGTTAATCCATCAATAATGAAAATCTGAAAATAGGAGCTCAGAAATGAAATGACATATCTTCCCGAAAGCTTAAAAATCCCCTCAAAATGAAAGATGCAGGATGTTTGACTGTATGGCTGCTTTCAGGTCAGGTGAAGAATTAGATGCTTCCTTACAGGTTCAGTCGATTCACTCAGGACGTTTTCACACATACGTGATTTGATCCGTGTTCAGTCAAGTTTATTTGTAGCCCAGTGTCACATATGATGGTTCAAAGGGCTTTGCAGGCCTACATACACCGATCAGCCACATTCAAACCAACAACAGGTGAATGAATAACATCAAGGTGTGATATATCAGGCAGGAAGTTGATGTGTTGAAGCAGGAAAAATGTGCAGCGTGAGGATCTGAGACACTTTGACACGGACCAACTTTTGATGGCGAGACGACTGGGTCAGAGTGTCTCCTAAACAGCAGGCTTGTGGGACGTTCCTGGTATGCAAGTCAGTACCTACCAGAAGTGTCCAAGGAAGGAGAACCGGTGAACCGGTGACAGGGTCATGGCACCCAAGGCTCATTGCTGGTCGTGGGGAGAGAAAGCTAGCCTGTCTGGTCCGATCCCACAGAAGATCTGCTGCAGCACAAACAGCAGAAAAAATGGCTGCTGCTATGATTGACAGGTGTCAGAACACACAGCATGGTGGCATGCTGCGTATGGGGCTGCGTAGCCGCAGATGCTCAGAGCACCATGCTGACCCCTATCGACTGCCAAAAGCTCCTACAATGGAACGTGAGCATCAGAACTGGACCATGGAGCGATGGAAGAAGGTGTCCTGGTCTGATGAATCAGGTTTTCTTTGACATCATGTGATAGCCAGGTGCATGTACGTGTGCGTGGTTTTACCTGGGGAAGAGATGCACCAGGTACACTATGGGAAGAAGGCAGAGGCAGGTGATGATCTGGGCGATGTTCTGCTGGGAAACCTTGGATCCTGGCATCAGGAACGGATCTAGGATGAGTGGAGATCCAGGACTTAGCCCAGATCTCCACTGGAAAATCTTTGGTAGCTAGCCAAAGCTACTTTATATTTACCAAAACTAAATATAAATTTTGAGAAATGCTTAAGAAACATAACAAATCATGTTGCATCTTTGAACAAGTTATATAAAGTTAAAAATCTTTTTAAACGAAAACCTTTACAACAACCTAAACAGTGGAGCTATTTGGTGGTGCGTTCTGTTGGTTCGGTCCGACCAATCCATTCACAGTACCGTGGTTCTGCCTTGACGATGAATTTGACTAATTTGCAAAAACGCTACAGAAAATTCAAAACACACTATTACAAAAATGATTCGGGGCTTTATGGAAAACAGCCAGGGCTTTAGCTCCATAAGCCCCGCCCCTAGCGCCGCCCCTGCCTGGCATTCATGTGATGTTACTTTGACACGTAGCACTTAAACATGGCTGCAGACCAAGTCCAGCCCTTCATGGCAGCGTATTCCCTGATGTCACAGCCTCTTTCAGCAGGATAACGCTTCCTGCTACACTGCAAAAGGTGTTGAGAACAGTTTGAGGAACATGACAAAGAATTCAAGGTGTTGACTCGGTCTCCAAATTCTTCAGATCTCAATCCAATCCAGCATCTGTGGGATGTGCTGGAAAAACAAGTCCGATCCATGGAGGCCCCACCTCACAAGTTCCAGGACTTAAAGGATCTGGTGCCAGATACCACAGGACACCTTCAGAGGTCTGAGGAGTCCACGCCTCCACGTCAGAGCTGGTTTAACAGCATGAGGGAACTTACACAATATTAGGCAGGTGGTTTTAATGTTGCGGCTGATCGGAGTATTAACGGTTCCCGACCCAGAAGCTCTCTAAGATGACGATGAAAATCGTCTAAAAACCTTTATTATTTAAGGAGAACATGTAAGAAATCTCAGGAGAGAAAATTCAAAGAGAGACTCGCTCTCCTCAAACGACCAGGGCTTTATAGTGACTTAGAAACTGTAGGAGAGGAAACAGACAAATTGAGAGAGAGAGAGAGAGGGAGTACAGTTTGTTTCTGCAAATCTGAGTCATATTTTGCTGAATTCTTGGTTCATTTCCAAACTACTCTGTTGCGGTTTATTTTTGGTCAGAACATGATTCACACTGCTGACAAGCCAACTCCAGATCAATCTATTGATATATTGATCTGTTGATTAAGCATAGATGCTATGTGTGTGTGGTTCACGTGAAATAAACTCCACCTTTGATGATGAAATGAATTGGATGCTGTTAAAGGTGGAAACACATCAATCTTATCTAACACGTGTTCAGATAAACTAACTCTCTCTCTCTCTCACCCTCCCTTCCCACTTTTACCATAATATAATATTTCCTCTTTTCCTCATTCTCTTTCATCTCTCTTTCTTTCCTCTCAGATTCAGTCTGTAATGCTTTTCTTCAGTCGGAATATGAGCCCCTGCCTGAAATGATGACATAATTCAGCCCAAACAGCTTCCTGTTTGGGAACGCTGAATAAAACCAGACACCTTCCCTCTGCTGGGCCCGAGAAAGAATAGAGAATTAATATTTAATCAGCCCAAATATACCGGGTCAGTGTGTAAATATGTTGTATTTTGTGTGTGATTCGGGGCTTTATCGATGCTGAAATCCAGTTTATATTTGACCCACAGAATCTCTATAAACAGAGCTTTGAAGACGCTGCTAAAAATAGAATCTGTCACCACCATGGTTAGCGTGTATGTACAGCTGTCTGTACTAAAACAGCTGGAACATCATCATGCTTCTCCCCTTACAAAGATAATTACTCACATCAGTGTCTGTTTTTGAGAAGTAAACATAAATCAAAGGTCTTAAATGATCGACGAGCTCTTGATTTCTCAGTATTCAATAATCGGTGTTTATCAAAAATGCCAGCAGTCACAGAACAAAAACTGGAGACTTGTTTCAGCTTTTTGCAGTACAAACTGTTGTCAAAATTGTCACCATATATTTTTTAAGAACCATTTATTAAATATATCAGTAATATATATAAAGAAGTTGATGTAACCCGAGTTAATTCAGGCATCTGATCAGGATGTATCCAGTTCCACATCCAGCTGGGATGAGACCACGAGGCGTACCCAGAATATGCTGGAGAGCTTATCTATCTGATAGTCTGGAACGTCGTGGGATGTGGCTAGGGACAGGGACATCTGGGCTACTTAGCTTAGCATGCTACATCTGGGACCTGGGATTGATGGATGGATGGATGATGGATGGACAAATGGACAATTTTAGGATGAAACTGTGTTTTTATTTCTTGTACAGATTCTCTCTAAGTTACCTGCCATGTGTGTCTTTTAGAAAATTCATTACAAGAGCAAGAGTCTCTCTTTTCCTGAATCATGAACACACACAGAATCATACACAACGACTATATCAGCCTTTAGCTAATATAGCCGTTGTGTATGATTACATATTATTACATATGATTACATATTACTTGTCCATTTTTGGAAACTGCCTTGCAGTTTAAGTGAATAATTGATGTTTCGTGTCTCTGTGAGGGTTCGGCTTTGTGTTTTTTCGGGGTTTGATGGGCTTTGATGGGGTTTGATGGGTTTCTGTTGGGGGTCTCTGATCCCCTCCAGGCTCTTCTTGTTAATTTCTCTTCCCATTAGCATTTGCGTCCATGAATCTGCATATGCAGCTGTGAGGAAAACATGGTGGTCCTCTCAGGGGAGTGTGAGAAGAAATATGAAAGGCCCATGTTCTCAGATAACCAGGCGGCCAATAACTCAACAAACTGAAGACAACCTGCTAATAAGTGACACAAACAACAGGAACAACTTTTAGTTTCATTCCGCACCCATTTCCAATTTGTTTCCAAATGCAGATTGTATGTTAGATTATAAAGAAACAGATGTTCTAGGGAATTTTGGATCAAAATGCTGAATTTAATATCAACGCTTTACTACTTCATCTTCCACAAGATGTTGACTTCTCAGAGCCAAATGTAATCCTGTACAGTTACTAATTACCTGCTAAAAAAATGTAATCAATAACGTAATCCAACTATTCCCATATTAAAGTAATGTAACTTGATTACTTTCTGTTACTTTTGACCCTTTTGGATTATTTCAATCAATAAGATAACTTTTATATATTTTATATAGAGTTTTATTTAAGTGTATTCTGTAAAACAACAGAACAATGTAAAATGTAACTTTAAGAAAGAAAATAGGGACACAAAAATTAAATTCAGTCAGTAGGCCTTCCATTTCTAAATTAAATTATAAGCTAACAGAATAGTACAGCTAACAAAGGAAAAATAAAATCTGGTGCTTTAATTAAGAGCTTCCACAGTATTTTTTAACAAATAAGAAGCTTAAAAAAAAAAAAAAAGATGCTAATTGACTGTTATGGCATTGCTACGACCTACAGTAATTTATTTTTTGTTTAATAAATCGTCAAACTAACAGCATCTCTCTGTGCTTCATTTAGAGTCGCTACAATAATAATAATAATTGGTAGTTGTGGTATTGAAATGCCAGCTAACGTTAGCTTTGGCTACCTGGTTTCTGTGTAGCTAGCATAGTGGTTGGTCTTACCTGCAAATGTTTCTTTAGACTAGATGTTGCATTTTTGGATGCTGACAGTATTTTCACAGCTGGAAGACATAAATTATATTTTGATGTTCTTCCACTTTTCTGCCTTAAAGTCAAAATCGCGGCAAAATTTTTGCAGTGAAAGCCTTTTTTTTTCCACTGTGTCCATGGCGACACTCATAAACAGAAGAGCAGTGTTGAGAGATGTTATGCATGCGTGTATTTGGCAGAAAATCGTTCTATTTTCAAGCATAATCCTGATAATAATCCCCATTTTTTACTAAATGTATCTGTAATCTGATTACACTTTTTTTTTTCTCTGTAACTATAATGGAATACAGTCACATTTTTATTGTACCTGATTATTTAATGCCGTTACATGTATTCTGTTAACCCAAGTCTGACCCTTACTGCCTAAAAGTTTTACACCTGCAGGTTTAGTCTAGTTAAATCAGGTTAATCAGACGTGGATATGTTTTCCTTCTTGGCTCGAATCGTTCAGGCAGGAATGAAATTAAGAATCGCACCAAAACGACCACACAAAACCCTTTTGAGCAACAAAAGGGTTTTGTTGTTCACAAACAAACCACTTTTGTGGTTTGTTTGTGGTAGGAAACTAGTTCTTTAGAAGAGAGAACCAGCACATTTTCAATGGTTAACAGAGCTAAACCATGAAATTAAAACATGAACCTAAAGCTTTGGTTATTATTTCAAATCAATCAGACAGATGCTGTGAAAAGGCTGAAACTTATCGATTGTACCCAACATGTCTTTAATGTTAGCATGGAATTGTATTTGAACATAAAAGAGAACATTTAGGAAATTAGAAAGTAAAAAGTTTGGAAAGATTGCCTGAGAAAGATTTCTGAGATTTCTAAAGAACAATACCTCTTCTTTCAAAACTTTGCCCTCAAGCAACTTTAAGTGGCTTATTTTCCTGAACGTAATTCCTAAATTTTCAATAAGCCAGAAAATTACATATAAAGTTCCATTAACAAAGCAATCATTTAAATATATTGCTGGTGAATAGATTTAACTCTGCATTGAGAAAGTCTCTCAAAAAACTGTTAATACAGTATAAAAGCAACGTAGACACGAATAGAAGAACTCTTTTTACTGGAGCAATTTTAAGTCTATTCATTAAATAATAATATAAGCTAATTTAATAACCTGTTGAGTCTTGACATGATTCATTATTTCATTCAGTAATCATAATATCATTTTAAAGTTTCACCGAAGGCAAAACTAATTTCTCTTTAACTAAGGTGTGTGTTGCTGCTCAGCAGATCTCACTTTTTATTTTAGAGTTTTCTGAAATGATCATGCAGATGAGCAGAAGTTCCTATTCAGCAGATTAACACTGTCTATTCTTCTCTCAGCTTCTCACTTTCTCAGACAGACAAAAAAAAAGTATTCATTCATCACTGTTATTCATATGATCTGTTATTCTGCGTGTCATGGAGGATGGCCACTTCAGAATGTGAATGAGCCTCCGTTCGTGAGCCACAGACAGAAGGAGGGAATAATTAGGTCAGCAGAAAATAGGCTGAGTGTTGGATATGAGTCAACGAAACGAACCGCGAGGTCACAGCTCTCGTCTTCAGGAGGTTTCGGACGCCGAGCGCTGCCAGCGTTTCAGCAGAGCCAGCAGCTTTTCTGAAGGGTCTTTACAAAATCCTCTGACTGGCAGCCAAACGCTTTAGTAATAGATACGATGCAAGTAAATTACAGTGATTTCATCCATTGATTCTCAACCTGTGGGGCCCAGCCCAGATATGGAAGCACCAAAATCAGCTGGAAGAATCAAAATATTACAAGGAGTCACAAGTCCCTTTAGATTTTAAAAATCCAACAACAAATTTGTTGTCTTTCCACCTTTTGGCTGTTAGCCAGTTAGCATTGTAGCTGAACCATTTCCAAACAACAGACGAAGCTCCTTTCAAAAGCTTGTTGTGTTTCTTCCTGTTTCTTCATGACGTAAAAATTCATCAGCATGTCATCATCACAAATTGTTATCATTAAAAATTATACTAGTATTATCATACTCCAAATACATGAATTCAAGGACATTTCCTCAGTTTTGTTAAAATTTTGCATCATTTTTTTGCAAGAGGTAATCATCACTTCTTGGTCAAAATGATGATTTTAAAAGGACCATACCGGCCATTTTGCATGTTTGAGCCTAATATATTCATTTTTCATACATGTTACGTTACTGACAATCATTTCCCAAAGGATAAAACCGTATTTCAGCTTTCCTGATATTTTGCTAAATCTCTTAATCTTTCAAAATCAAATATTCAAGTGATACACCCACCTTAAAAATCCATGTTTCTCCTGCTAATAGTTACACAGCCTTATGAAGTCACGGTCCTTTAAATTTTTCCATAAACGCAGGTCTTCTTTTGGGACTATATTCCCCGGTGGAGGCATACATTCACTCCACGCTTTTTATTGAGCTTAAACACTAAAATTACATAACTTCTAAAAAAACCTGAATACACGTCTTGTTGGTGATGATGGATTACCTATCCCAAGAACGTTTACAGTATCAACAAGTTGATTTTAATAGCAGAATGAACTGAAACCAATGGAGGTCTGGAAGGTAGGAAAAACATTTTTAATTCACCGTTCCAGTAGTATGCTTTGGGGAATGATTGATGTAACGTTACATGTATGAAAATTGAATATATTAGGCTCCAAAATGGCCGGTATGGTCCTTTTATTTATTTATTTTTTAAACAATTAATTTGAATGGTCACTCCCAGAGCTGAATACGGTTGAACTGTTGGTGAAGTAAATTAAAGCAGAGGTCGCTCGAGGTTTCGCCATCGAGAGGCTGAGCAGCAGATAGGCTCATAGAGAAGAACGGCTGGCCAGATCAGATCAGGCCAAACTGCCTCTGCTCTCGGGCAAAAACTTTGTAAACTTTTCAGTCTGTGGTGAACTTGATGGATGTATTTGCCCAGTGAGGAGCTTGTTCCTGTCTGTTAAAACTAAATGGCAATTCAGCACAGAAACCCATTATGGGAGCACAGAGTAATTGCATGTGGGGGGGAATGAACTTTACTCCTCATTCAGATGTCAGTAGGGTCCGTGTGTGTGTGTGTGTGTGTGTGTGGGTAGGTAGTGTCTTGCTTGCAGAAAAGATGTCGGTTATCCTTACAAGTTTATGTCACCATATTTTAGGAACAGAATGATGAGCTGTCTCCTGGCTAAGATTTTTTTCCTTCATTACAGCGATGCTCTGGACAGAACCGTGTCAGAGCTGCTTAGAATACAGAGATTCAGCTGACCAGTGTCAGCAAACCAAACACCCCAAACATTAACGGATCAGGATATGACACCAACAAGAAGCTAATGGCAGGGGGTTTTTTATGCCCCTTTCAACAGCAGAGCTCAAATTGCAAATAATTGCAAGGCTGGTTAACAGTTAAAATCCTGCAGTTTTACTTTTTGCAAGAAAATGGTACTCATGCAACAGCTTAATTTGATGCTTTATTATTGTTGAAAACAGCTTAAAACATTAAGCTACTTGGTACAGATAATACAAGACTAATCCTCATCAGATAACTTCTGTTTAACATTTATGAATGTGTAAGTTGTACTTGAAACTGAAATCTGCCTGAAAACACTTTTATAGTAGTTTAGAGGAGCTGAGGTCCTCTAGTGGTGAGGACAGCTCACAATATGGGTCCAGTTATACAAAGTGAAGCAAAAAATATTATTTTAAAATATTAAATTTTAAAAGATTAGGGGATTTGGAAAAATAATAGGAAATTTAAAATCTGGTTTTATTTTTTTAGAAGATGGTTTGTTGGTGACGTAATGTGGCTTAAACATGCAAAATCACCAGCATGGTCCTTTAAATAGGATTAACCAGCATATTTCCATCATCTGGTTGATGATGACTGATCTGTTGCAGCAATGATTGGATGGTCTAGCCTCAGTTTGATTCCTGAGTGCTGCCCAACATTTTATCATTTCATTTCTCATTTTCTGTATAAAATCAGAAAGTTAATGACATACATGACATACATCACATGTCAGCAACTAATAAAGCTTCATAACGTGAAGACACATCAGCCTTCAGCTCAGCTCTGACACATCCTTGTTTTCACGTCAAAGACGGAGACATTTTGTTCTTTTCCAGATTTTGAAAAGTATAAAAAGAAAAACCAGGAGCGTTAACTTCTCATTTACATTTCATCAAACGTTGCTGCACTCGTCACAGAGTTTATTTAATTAAAAACTCCCAACTTTCCAAGTTCTGCCTCCAGCTAACCATGGAGGAGAGAGATGACTGACAAGACCTCTCCAATTCCTCCTGAAGGCTCCTAGCTTTTCACTNGGGGGGGGGGGGGGTCAGGAACCTTCCAGCAGCAGCAGTTGAATGATGGAAGGATAGATGGATGAAAGAATAGAAGTATAAGTGGCTGTAAGTTTTGGCTACTGACCAACGGAGAGATTCTTGATTCATTCAAAACACTGACCCAACATTATCATTGAAGTATCGGCAGCTGGATGCTGCTGCTGCTGTCTGGCAGGGATTTCTGTCATTCCCAATGTAATTAGCGTGTAACGGGAGCCAGGAGAGAAAGTGGCGCCAGACTCTGGTTGAATAATACAGAGGGAGGAAGGAGCACCGATGGATAATTTAACACAGATCTCCTCACTGACACAAACCCCCATCAAAAATAAAAACCTGAATCCATAGAAATGTTCTGCTGTCAAGAAAAAAATCTGTTAATTTGGTCAAATTAAGCGACCCGATAAAATGTCTCGAACAATAAAAACACTCTGACATTAAAACTGGTCATAAGTAATTTAATTCAGCCTGTTTAGCTTCACATAAGAAATGAAATTGTAGAAATTTAAGTTAAAGCTGCTTGAAACTTTGCTTATGAAAATTTAAGTTCATTTCTTCCATGATGTAAACAACAAATAACAGCTCACGTGTCTGTTGTTTACTCAATCAGAAATGCATCACCCGCCAGACAAATGTGGAAGGATTTCCTGGAATAAAGTGGCTTTTTGCTGGTTGTAGAAAGATTCTAGTTTAGGTTTATTTGTTTTCAAAGCAGCTTGAAATAATCTCTCTGCACCGGCTGATTTTTTTTTTTTTTCNATTTTTTTTTTTTTTCACTTGTTTGTGTTTTTTTGGATGACAAGAATAAGATTGACTCATGTTATAAGTACATTGAATTTTCATGAATTCCAGTTTTTTTCTGCAGCTTGTAGAAACAGGCTGCAGGGGAAATGAGACGTGTGACAGTGTTCAAGTGAAAATATTAAGACTGACAGATTTTCATAATAATAACTCTTCCTTTCTTTCCTGTTGTAGAAAAAAGCCTTTTATCACCAGTGATGAATGTGCAGCTCCTGGCAGAGGATGCAGACGGCAGCGTTATTATTCATAGCATTCATATGAGATAAGTGTTCTGATAACCTCTGTTGTTATTTTCTTGTGTTTCCCCTGCAGATTATTTTCCGCAAGATCAGTGAGGTGAAGAAGGAGGAAGAGGAGAGGCAGCGAGCGAAGAACGAGGTGCAGCTCACCATCCCACAGGACCATCCCGTCCGAAAGCTCTTCCAGAAGTTCAAGCAGCAGAAGGAGCTGAGGAACCAGGGGGCCACCACCGCCTCGCAGCTGGACCTGGAGAAGAACCAGCTGCAGGTGGAGCAGCACCACCACCAGCACCTCCACCCCCACAGCCTGCAGCTGGGCCACTCCAGCCTGCAGCACTCCCTGCCGCTCAGCCTGCAGTGCCCCCACGCCTCCCTGCAGAACGGGGCTCCGCCCAGCAGCAGCGTGCTGACGGTGTCTCAGGTCACGCCCATGCAGGGCTCGCTGGCCTACAGCCAAGTCAGCGAGCCTCCTGCCAAGCAGAACAACTGCGACATCATGGAGCTGCAGCCCAGTTGTGCCGGAGCAGGAAGTGAGCAGATTTCAGCTGCCAGACTCAAAGTCAGTAAAACGCAGCGACACACGACCGACTAATGCTGCGTTCCAGTCACAGCATGATGTCGGAATTTCCCAGTTGTGTAAATACCGTTTTCCGACCTCCAAGCGTTCCAGCCAAATGCAAACAAAAAAGCATGGCTGAACACCAATAAATACTGGAAGATTAAATAAACTGAGTAATAAATGTTAACTAAAGTAAAGTTAGATTACAGCACTGCTTGGTTGAATTATGTATAGGGATGGGCGATAAATCTATTTAATTGATTAATTTGATTTTACGTTTTGGCACGATGTGTAAAATGGCTGAATCACCAAATCGAGAATTTTTTTTTTTTTAAAACCTATTTTTAACAGGAAATGCGGCAGCGGGTCGCTCCTCATCATCAAGCCCATCCATCATGTTCCTTGATGCCACGCCCACGAAACTTTCAGCAGGTCAGACGTCAGGCTGGCAACAAACACTTTGACGAAGATGAGCTCGTTCCTGAGAAAGGAAACGTCACTTCGTCACGTCAGTCATAAGGAAGTGGTTTGGTTTTTCTTCACGGCGTGCAGCAAACAGCGTGTCTGTAAAGTCTGCAGGAGCTGCAGCTGCTAAAAGTAACAGCGCTTCAAATGCATTTCAGCAGCTGAGTGGCAGCAATGCAGCACTGCAAGATGCAGATCTGCAGTAAAAAAGCAGCAAAAAAGCAAATGATGTTACTGCATCATGTTCAGTGTCACGGCGTCTGATCAGAGGGTCTTCATACGGTGGAATATTAACATGTCAGAGCATCAAGAGGCAGCAGACAGGCTGGAGTTCCTCACAGGAACCTGTAAAAACCTTTTATTTTAAAAGGTTGTTTAGAAAAACCCTACAATTTTATTTAAAAGTACCATTATTTGTTTTTATTATTTTAATAAAGATACTTATTTGAATTATGTTTTTTCCTTTTTAGTTAGTTTAGAGAAAAACAAGAAAAATCGAGATTAAAATCGAGAATCATCCATAAGTGTGAAAAANGTTAGTTTAGAGAAAAACAAGAAAAATCGAGATTAAAATCGAGAATCATCCATAAGTGTGAAAAAAAATCAAAGTTTTATTTTTAGATCATATCGCCTAGCCCTAATTGTTTTACAGTGATATTAATCACAGTATTAAACATTTGTGCAAAGAAATAACATTCTGAAATTATTTACATTTACGTATCAATGACAAACAGTTATGTAGATAGTTAACTTGGCGATATATTTTAATCTTTTTATTTCAGTGTCACGCAAGAAAATATACTTTATTTGGTTGTTTGCTGACTATTTACATTCATAAAGCTCACTTCCACGGTGCCGCCATGTTGAGTGACGTCATACTCGTGAAGTCGGGGTCGATAATTTTGATCCGAGTTTTCAAGTCGGAGCTCTGACTTCAAGAGCCGCTCCGACGCATTTTTTAAAGTAGGAGATTGGAAAATGTTGAGAGTTCTGAGTTAAAACTGGAATGCAGCATAAGACACACAACAACAAAAATACTCAGATATTTCAAAAGTAACAGAAAAACTTTACTCAGAGAATTCTTCAGATTCTGTCTGATTCTTGAAATCTTCCTGTCTTGCAGTGCAGTCCTGCGCTGGGGAAACAGACCGCCAAGGCCAGCAGTTGGATGCGCCTGAAAAACAACATGGCCTCCATGGAAGTGAGGAAGGAGGGGCTGAACAATAACGTCACCAAGGCCGTTTCCGTGGAGATGCTCTCTCAGGAAGGCAAAGGTCAGGAAGCAGGAGGGGATGTGGAGGAGGGCGGGGTGGCCGGCAGCAACCCTCTCCGCAAGACGGACTCCTGTGACAGCGGCATCACCAAGAGCGAGCTGCGGATCGACCGGGCGGGGGAGGCGCGGACCCCCGTCGCTGTCACCCCGCTCCTCCACAGCCCCCTCCCAGGAGAAGCGGGATCGCCTCACCCCTTTTACCCCATCCCGGAGCAGGCCCTGCAGATGGCGCTGCATGAGACCCGGCTGGAGCTCCGGGGGGACATTCAGACTCTGGGAGGCCGTCTGGGCGCCCTGGAGAGNACCCGGCTGGAGCTCCGGGGGGACATTCAGACTCTGGGAGGCCGTCTGGGCGCCCTGGAGAGTCAGGTAGCCGAAATTATCAAACTGCTGTCGGACAAAAGGAGGCCGTCCGTGGGGGCGCGGCCCACCTCCACCTCCACCACACCCAAAACCAAAATCAAACGTCAGGACATTTTCACTGTCTCCAGACCCGTTTCTCCAGACTCTGAGAAGGACGAGGGGCTCTGAAGGAAGCTCAGCCAGTAGTGTAGAGGCAGAATGCTGGAATGCTGTGATCCCATGATGCATTGCACCATCAGGATCGGTTCTGGTTTGATGTTAGTACACTGCAAAAACCTCCATCTTAACAGCATCTGTTATTAAGTCCTGAAAGTCTTCAAAGAAGTGAGTCGCTCTGAAAACAACAAACAAAGCCTTGAAAATGGTGATTTGCTTGTTTTTTGGTTGTTAATATGTCGTTTACAATTATTTATTGTTTGGTGAGGGTTAGCATAAATTTTCAAGAGAAGATTTTTAGTCCTAAAAGAGCTGAAACTGAAAAACCATTTCAAGCAACTTCAGTTTCTAAAGCATCATGGCTTATATTTAAAGCTCATTGTTTTATAATTTTACAGATTTTACACAAAATAAACCAAAAATTTTTGAAATGAACATTTCTTTTTAATTTTGCATCCACTTGTTATAAGAAAATGCGACTTAAAGGACTCTAACAGACAAACTGTCGTGGTTTGGATGGATATTTTTGCATGTCTGCAGGTTTATTTACACCACTGGTCTCAAACCTCCAACAAACAAACTGGCTTCTTTAACATTTGCACACGGACTTTTGTCTCCAGGTCGGCTGTGAGTTGACGCTCTGCGGACCTGGATCAGATTTTTTTGATTGTACATAACCTCTCTATGCATGTCCAGCTGGATTCTGGCCTGCCAAAGAAACTACAACAACCCAACATACTTACTGCCTGTATATTATGCAGTTGACTGCATGCAACACTTATTTAAAGAGAATTGAGATTTTATTGAGCTACACTGTATATATGAATATTTTTCATTGATAATTTACTATTCATTCAGGGTTTGCATACTGGTAGCACTATAAACATTGAATAACACAGGGTTTACTGGAAACGGGATTGTGCATGGATTATTTATTGAAGACATAGAAATGGGTTGGAGGTTTTTTTTTTCTTTTACCTGTAAGATGAAATAGAAGTTTGATTCTGCTCTCACCAGATTCCCAAACTTGATACATCATCCCTTAAAGTGTTGAGAGATTTTAGCATTTAAGGCAAAATTTTTATACTAAACCTCGGTTAGGGATGTTGCTTCTTACAGTAGTTTCTATTTTTGATTACTGAAAAGTCCTTTGCCTTCATTAGTTGTCCGGTAGACCCTGAATCGTTATTTACACTGCAAAGAATTCCTATGTTAATGAGTTCTTTTGTCAATTATTGCTTCCTAAAAGTCTTATTTTTTAACAAATGAAAGGAAATCTGATAGTACGATGAGATTATTTGGACGTGTTTGCAATCCAAATCAACTTTTCCAGAAATTAGTGTGAATGAGAGTGCATTTTTACTAGACACAGGTTAAAATAAACTGATTTATATAAAATTAATCAGATTTTATCATTTGTTTTAAGAAAAAAAAGACTTTAATGACTCAGTATTAGACAAAAATAACTCGTCCACAGAGGTAGTTCTGCAGTGTTGTTAGATTGCTCCTTGTGTCTATGCATCGCTCGAGTACACTGCTCGAATATTCTCAATATGAGGCAATTGTTATGTCGCTGAATGAAAGGAGGATTTTTTTTTTCCCCCCATTTCTCTGCATGAATCAGGGATGTCAGGATGCACTTCAGGTAAACCTGGGATGACAAGAAGGCTTTGGGGAAATAACACAGCGACATGTAATCCCACAGCTCCTCCACCAAACACGCCGCTCTAAAACCAGCCGAGTCTCTCTGAAGCCTGCTCTCNCCACAGCTCCTCCACCAAACACGCCGCTCTAAAACCAGCCGAGTCTCTCTGAAGCCTGCTCTCAGTTCCATTAGCGCAAAAAGCTCAAGTATTAAAAAATTAAATACTGTACTTTTATGAAATCAGTTTTGTAAAACTGCATGCAAAGGAGCATTTCTACTCTCCAGAGAACACACACACACACACATCCACAGGGTGACGGTGTGTTTTGATGTGAGCCCTGATGGCCCAGAGAGACTTTTTTCTTCACGAGGCAGATCAGTCGGTTTTGTCAGCGAGGCTTCACGCTGCGCTGGAAGAAGTCTTCATATCCTTTACCTAAGTACACTGTTGTAATACCACACCACAAATTGAAAATATTCTAAAGCAAGGGAAAAAGTCCTGCATTTACAAATTTAAAGTTAAGCAAGTACTAGCAACAAAAAGCGCTGAAGTTTCTAAAGAGGAACGGTCTGACTCAGAGCGTTATGAGATGTGGAAATAGGACATTGAATGAAAATCCATCTGTGGATTAAGACTCCTACAGAATGTTAAATTTGGGCCAGTGATGAAAGTTAGCAACTGTAATGAATCCTGGTGAAATCTTTGGTTATCCATCTAAAAGGGCGGTCTAAGATTGCACTATGAGACAAGTTGGTGATAGCCAATTTTGCAGGCTTACGATCAAAGAACAAAAATCTCAGTCAGAAATTTAAGACAAAATCTCACAATTTGACGGCTGCTCTGACCTATGTGTATAAACCGGCACAGAGAAATGAGAAGTTGATGACCTCTTTCCACCTTGTAGTTTTTTTTTTTTTCCTGTTAGTCTTACCGCCATGATTCACCAGGCATTCACTGCACAATCTGACACGATTAGAACTTGATATACAGCAGACAGATACCCATGTCACACAATACGACATGCAAAAATGTGAGAAGATTGCTGTTATTGCACTGTTTTCGGGAAATATTATCCTGCTTTCACATCAGTTGAAGGATCAAATGACGAAAATGTTGAAAAGTCTTTTAATGTCTAAAAGTCACTTTGTCAATCGAGCTGAAAAGGCTGTTTTCACAGTTCCTGAAAAACTGACATGTTGGAGGCATTAGCCATTAATCAACATTAGACATGTTTCTAAATTTCTAAATAACACCTAAATATTCGATAGTGACTGGAGTAAAAAGTACCAAAATGGAGTAATAAATCAAGTCGCACAAAGTGGAAATGCTTGAGGCAAAATTATACTTATAGTATAGGGTTTTTTCCATGTTTTGCTTTAAAGGACCATACCATCCATTTTACATGTTTGAGTCTAATATATTCAGTTTTCATACATGTTACGTTACTGACAATCATTTCCCAAAGGATAAAACCGTATTTCAGCTTTCCTGATATTTTGCTAAATCTCTTAATCTTTCAAAATCAAATATTCAAGTGATACACCCACCTTAAAAATCCATGTTTCTCCTGCTAATAGTTACACAGCCTTATGAAGTCACGGTCCTTTAAATTTTTCCATAAACGCAGGTCTTCTTTTGGGACTATATTCCCCGGTGGAGGCATACATTCACTCCACGCTTTTTATTGAGCTTAAACACTAAAATTACATAACTTCTAAAAAAACCTGAATACACGTCTTGTTGGTGATGATGGATTACCTATCCCAAGAACGTTTACAGTATCAACAAGTTGATTTTAATAGCAGAATGAACTGAAACCAATGGAGGTCTGGAAGGTAGGAAAAACATTTTTAATTCACCGTTCCAGTAGTATGCTTTGGGAAATGACTGTCAGTGACGTTACATGTATGAAAATTGAATATATTAGACTCAAACATGCAAAATAGGTGGTATGTTCCTTTAAGTCTTCAACATTCCCACATTTTTTCAGGACTGAATATTTGATTTACAAACATCCAAACATAGATATTTGTGGTAGGAGCTTATGAGGAGCAGATGAAGTCATCAAACGGTAAAACTGTGCTAAATACATTTTTACTGTTTAGCATTGGAACTATGGTATATTACCTACAGTTAGCATGCTGGCTAGCGAGCTAAAACTAGCTCAGCATGTACATAGTAAAATTGACCTTGCTAGTTTTAGCTTGCTAACCAAGCTAGCTGCTGTATGCTGTTTGCCCTGTCATGTTAATAAGCATACACACACTAGCCATCATGGAAGCCTCAAACAAATTAAAAATTATAGTTTTATGACATTATCACATTATTTTTTGTACAGTCAACAGTGATTGAAGAATAGGGGCTAATCCTTCCCCTATTGTTGAAGGATAAAATATACCTGTGCTTTTTCTTATACAAATTGTCTGAAAAAAAAAATTAGGAAGCCAAACTGCGAAGTCCAAGTTTATAAAGAGTAGATAAAGCAGCAAAAGGTACAGCTATGTTTATTAAAATGAGCTTTTAACGATGGAGCTACAGTAGTTTAACTGTAGGTTAGCATGTTAGCCAGCTGTGTTAACAGGCTAAACCTAGCAAGTACACATTTAAATTTGCCAGAATTGCCCGTTTTCGGTGTGACAGGGTCTTAATTAAGGCAGCATAGAGACTATAGTAGCTCTTACGGAAGCCTCAGATACACTTTAAATTAATTTTATGACATTTAGTCTTCAATATTTTGTGTATAGCATAATGCAGCTAGCTAGTGTTAATAAGGGCATTTAGGTTAAGTAACACCTTTTGGCAGCCATGTTGGAAGTCATCAGCAAAATAACAGTGGCTGTGAGCATCTAGTGATGTTTTTAAAGATAAAACTGAATGCCATAATAGCTGAATTCATCAGACATTCTTGGCTTCTGTTGCTGTTTTTTGACAGGGAAATGATGGATTTGTGAGCAGACCTGGCTGCTAGATTTGTGATTCCACTGCAAGGCCTCTGTACAGAAAGAGATGAGACTAAAAAAGGATTCACAGAGTGTAATGTGAGAAGTACGTATGAAAAAGAGCCAAAATCAAAATGAGTTTAAACTCCTGTCTGGATAAAGACGTAAACAAAAACAAAATATTGTTGTTTACGGCATCAAAACTGCTAGTTACACTGTCAGTGAACTAAATTTTAGCATCTTTTTCGGCTTTGTTGAAGGCTGTCAAGATGTCAGACATGCTCGTTCATACTTATTTGTCTCTATTTACTCAGCGGGCTGGAAAATGACGAGGATTAATAACTTTGTAATGCTAATGGGCATGAAATCACACTAGTTAGACACAAGATTCCAGTCACGACATGCTAATTAGTTTTAGCTGTGGAACATTTGAACAAAAATACATTATGATGGCTTCTGTTGTGCAAATGAGAAAATTTTTTGTAACCTTTAAACGAATATTTCATACTGCAATGTTAGTTTCTTTCCCATCTTGCTTCACATTCACACCCAGTCACACCTGAGAGTTTAAAGGAGCATACAGGTGATTTTGCATGCTTGAGCCCCATAAGTACAACCACGTACACATTACTATAATTTTCCAAAACACTACTACTACCAAATGTTCTTATTTTTTGTCGAAATTACTTAATTTAACACGGAGTGCCATGGAAGAAAATGTACGTCTCCACCAGAAAATATAGCATATTAAAACTACCGTGCCTTCTACATTTGGACGTATGTGTTAGCAGGTGAAACATTGGATTTTTAAGGTGTGTGTATCACCTGAACATTTGATTTTCAAAGATTAGGGAATTTGGCAAAATAACACAAATCCTAAAATACAGTTTTGGAAAATGATTTGGCAGTAAAGCAACATGTATGCAGGAAGTATTGATTGGGCTAAAACTTGCAAAATCACCAGTAAGGTCCTTTAAGCTGAACAGAGTCTTTCTAACAAATGGGTGCCTTGCTCAAGAGCACTTCAGCAGCAGTTACTGGCAAGTTTTATCATTCAGAACTTCTACGATAGCTACATCTGTATCTGTGTGTGCTTCAGATGTTTTATTTGACATATCGCTGATATGGAATCTTGCAAATCTATGCAACATTTAATTCACTTATTATTGAAGAAAGGCTGATTCTTGTGGCTTTTATTATCGAAAAGATTAGGGCGATCGTTACATCTGTTCTAAGGGTTTCTGTGTGTCTGTGTGTGTGCGTATGTGTGTGGGTGGCAAAGTTGATTCCAAAGTGAGATACAATTTATTATTATCACCACCAAAACATGACATCTAATTTTAACCAAACAATGGGTCGCATACAGATAAAATGTTATTTTTAAAGGGCACTTGTACATTTTAGAACATTAAGAAAGAACGCGGCACATCTTGTGTTTCTCGCGCTGATAGAGGAGACGAGAGGAGCTTAATGTCTTGAAGAAGAGAATGTTCCTGCTCTACATATATTTATTCAGTTAATAATACATCAAGTCTAAGGTTTCAGTCGCTACAGACCTCCATCAGAGAGTTCTTTAAACTCAAATACATGCCTTCAGCGCGAGAAAAGTGGGCAGGAACCTTCTTTCTTTTAAATTTTACTCCATGAAAGTCAGGTACTCTGTAGATTTCAGCTTCATTCATTACAATTTGGTGGAGGGCTACGAACCTATAATTTGCGGAAAACTGCAAAGAACAACCAGCCAGAAAACAATGTTGTTTTGCAAAATCGTTTTTTTCAAAAGCTGCAGGTTAAAAGACACAAATTTAGATTTTCAGTACAGTAATTCTGCTTTCATATACAAGAGGCATGAAAAAGCTGCAGGGTTGGAACTTTTTCCACGGCAACATTTGAGAGTTTTCCTGAAACTTGCCTGAATCTTAGAAAACTGTCAGAATGTGAGGCAGGATGAGGGCAACATGAGGAGTTCATCCTGCTCCTCTGCTTTATTAGCTTGACAAGAGAATGAAGGGCATCTCCTCCTGTGATCCCCACCAGCTTTCACAGCAGAAACCAATTTACAGCTTTGTCATTTGAATGTACAAGCTTCCTCTGAGAATCCCGCATTCTCTCCCCCTCCC